>BQNB010133125.1:5959-18518 GCA_026074375.1 Tanacetum coccineum
AAATCTGTGACGCCATCTCCAGCCTCTAAGGAGAAATTCTTGAGAGATGTTGGTGTAGGTATGTAGTCTTGTCCCTTTCTTCTCCAAATGAGCCCAAGTCACGTGTAAATCTTCCAAATGCCTTCCAAATGTAAAATACCTTAAAAGGAACGATTAAGTACCTATTTTGGGCATAAATGCACAATTTAGGAGGTTAAACGACCTCGAAAAAGTTTATGAAATGACACCACATCACCGGGTTTCAAGATACTAGACGAAGCACATCTGAAGTGCACAATTCTTGGGAGATAAACATGTCATCTAGTCATCTAAGAAGCAAAAGTGCACTTCTATCTCTAGTACATAGGCTGAGTATATAATGTTATCTATGTGTTGTGCTCAAATCTTATGGATGAGATCACAACTAACAATCTATGAATTTAAATTCAATAAGATTCCTCTGTACTGTGATAATAAGAGTGCAATCGCTTTATGTTGCAACAATGTTCAACACTTGAGATCGAAGCATATAGATGCGAGATACCACTTTATTAAGGAGCAAGTGGAAAATGGAGTGGTGGAACTTTACTTTGTCAGAATCGAAGATCAACTTACAGACATCTTCATCAAAGCTTTGCCACGAAAACGATTCAACTTCTTGATCGAAAAGCTTGGCATGAGAAGTATGTCTCCGAAAACTATGAAACATCTGACAGAGGAAGAAGAAGAGTAATGGTGGTAACTCTTCACATATCCTATGAATAATATGTAAATAAGAAAATACAAAAATATAAAACCAGAAAAATCTAAAAATATGTAATTCTGACATGTCTTTAAAATCGATAACATTTACGGCCTTATAAATGTCATTCAATAATGACACGGTGCTGTAAATGAAGTTCGAGCAGAAGTTCAAATGTTTTCAAAACATGTCAATGGTTTGCTATTATTTCATATAGCAACCCAGTCATCATTTTAAAGGCAAGTTTATCATCAAAAAGATATCCTGACCTCTCAACGGGAAATTCATTTTTTTCGGGTATGAATTACTTTATATTCATACAAAGGCTTGTGTTTACTTTGCAACACAACTCGTGCTTTCTATCTATTCAATAGGTGTACGTGTCAGTGCATTTATTTTTCAAAATAAGAGAAATCTTATTTTAGTTTGTGTTGTCTTCCAAAAACAAATCAGTCATCTCAGATTCTTATAAGAAAAAGATTTTAAAAGAATTTTCTATCACTCAAACAATGTCTACAGCTCTTTAAATAGAAAACAGGACATTATTTGAGGGGGGAAATATGCTAATAATTCTTTCAAAATGATCTTTCATAATAATCAAGGAGTAAACGGAAAAGGTTTGACAATAACAGATCATGATTTAAAGGAGAGTTAATTAATTGTAATTCATTTAGCTATAGATGTTATTGTTTTCAACTCATTATGGGTTTACTATGCAACATATGGTAATTAGGAACTTACGCTTTTTAACTTGCAACTAGAAGGACCTAGGTTACCATTGGTATAAGTTTTATAACCCGAACGATTTTTCTCAAAAATATTGATTTTATAAATCAAGTTCGGGTTAACCATTTGAAAATGTGTTCTAATCAAATCAGAATCAGTTTTCGACATTACAAACAAATTTTCAAGAAATTTCGACCACTCGAACAAATACAATAAATCTTAAATAGAATACGGGTCTTTGTTCGAAGGGGAGAGAGTGGTTTCGAATTATCTTCAACAAGTCACGGTAATTATATGGAAAAAGTTTTAACTTATTAGATAATAATTTGAGGGGGAGTTAATTTATTTTAACTCCAAAGGCTTCAATTGTCATAAGTTAATAACTTTAGAGGCTTAAATATAATTTCAAGATTAGTAGCTTAGGCTTAAAACTACAGACGACCAAGATTGCCAACACCTTATAGTTTTAAAAGGCTTAGGATTGTTTAGAAATAATTACGTAGTTTTAGAAGCCTTGAAGTTGATGATATGTTTCTGATTCATTTAATATTTCCTCGACCGGTTAATCACTAAGCTTATTCTCAAAGAAGTAGAAATATTTGATAAAAGAGGTACACATAGGTATGATGTTCTTTTAGATAGTCAGTATCCTGCAGGAAGAGGAACGCTACATCTAAACTTATAACTTGTGGTGTTATCTTTTCGACTAACTTAGAGGGTTAATTGTCTACAGCCAGGCGTAGTTGAATCATGGTGTTACAAATTCATAACATCACTAGATCCTTGAAAGAAGTGAAATGTCACATCCAGGATTAAATTGACTTTGATGATAAGGTTTTAACTTCTTGAAAGGGATAAATTGGGTACTTTGAGAATTTGGGATTTTTCGGATATTTGGGCTTTACACATCAAGTCTTCTTAATGCGGCTTGCAAGAAAGCCTTGAATCTACTTAAGAAAGGATTGCTGGTTCGGAGGGAAGCTATGGAAGCTTCTAAAAGAAGAAGAAGCATGCTTGACTACATAAATCAATAATTTCCAAAGGTTTAAGTGAAGGATTTGGTATTGTTACAGAGGTTCTCGATGAGCCAAAGGACAATTCTGGTAGCTCAAGCAACTCACTTTCTTGATCTGATAATGAAGTTTAAGACGTCTCTAATGATAAGGAAAACAAAGTTGATGCAGAAGTTGCAGAGAAACTAGTTGGAAATGTACAAACCAATTTAACTTTTTCATCTGCTGAACTCGAGATTCAATCAATGGTGGATCTTCCCATTCATCAAGAGGACCCAGCTATCCAAAGAACTCCACTCATTGACACTGTTATCTCAATGGTTACTAAAAAGACAACATCAACACCCACACCACTAACCACACAAGCTCAAGTTCAAATGTGTTTGACCTCTTGCTGGAAAGACGGTTCAAGAGAAGCTTGGAATACCTGGTTGGTGCATGGAAAATAGAGACGGATAAACGACTGTTGCAGAGGACAGTATGACTAGTTCATACTTGGTTTAAACATGTCAGGTCTTGTTTCATATCTTATCTTGTATAATATATCAATATGTAGTGTACAGAAATAAGTATATATGTGTTAAGTACAATTTTTCATGAACTTTTCATTAAATTTAAAATCTTTCAAAATATGTACTTAACCCTATATCCTTCCCTCAATAATTAAGGAGGAGCAATAATATGTTCTGAATAAGCTTGCTAATTAGTAACATCTCTCCCCCGTACAGTCTTAATCAATTGATATCCCAAATATCAAAAGATTTTGACATTTTGGATAAGGGGAGAAAATGTGATTAAAACTTTGCAACTAATAAACTTGATCGAAAATGACTCTAGTGCTAGCTTATCCCTTGTATGTGCAAAAGGCTTTCAGTAATCGATGCACATATGCAGGGGGAGAAATTTCTAAAAGATGAAAACATCAAGGTACAAAAGCTTTGATTTATATCACAAGTACCTTGGTAGAGTTTTTCAAAAGGTTTTAGTAGCAACTGTGGCAATACCAATAGACCAACCATGTATTTAATTTTATAGAGTTATAAGGTGGTTAAGGTTAGATATCTTTGTTCCATGATCCAGCCAGAATCAGAGGGATCTACCCAGGGACACTCCTTTAGATAGAGTAGAAGTCCTTAGGTATGATTGAAAGAGGCTGGAGCAGACTGCCACCTTTTTAATACCTACTAACTCAGAGTGAGAAAGTCGATAGAAATGTGTGTAATCTTTGTGAGAAATGAAACAAGAGTCTTTTGAGAGACCTTGAGTGGCTAGGGAGGGTTGTGCATTGCATTACTGGGTCCATGATGACTTGTATTAAATATCAGAATCATCTTTGTGATTACCGATAGATTATGCATTGACCCGGTTTCTGTCTAAGGTTATGTGGAGGGCTTCTTTTTTTCACCCTTTATCCATACTTTTCTTTTTCATTCTTCAACCCCTTCAATGTTAAACCAACGCTTCCTTATTATTACCATGTTGGGTTCGTTTCGGTGATACATTAGAAGATCTGATACTTATGCTGGAAATCCTGTCAAGGAGATTCTTCTTAATTTGAATCTACCTGATCATAGGTCGGTCCTCATGGAACCTGAGGTTAATCCAACCAAACCCATGCGAATGATAAAACCATATTCATCCACAAGCTTTATTGCTAACTGTTTTATTACAGGTTCATATAAAGATGGCGATGGAGATACCTGGTTCCAGCAAAGTCAAGTTCATAACCGCATGTTCATACTCGAGTGACGAATATAATGATATGATGAAAGCTCAAATATAAGTTATTCAAGACTTCCGCTACTCTGATACTCAAAAGGTCTTCCTTGAAGTCATTATGTATTCAAGATGAAGCAATCCAAGGAAGAATACTCTATAGCTTTCATGACAAAATAAAAGTATGAACATGTCGGTAAGAAGGTCATAAGATCACAAGGAGGCAAAAGATTACAAGATAACACAAAGAGATGAAGTTTGGCTGATGATCTCAAAGAAGCTCAAGATCACAGTTTATTAAGCAAGTATGAGCAAGATCAAGATCAAGCTCACTACATATCGATACAAGATAAAGATTAAAGATTAAAGGTTACGAGCAAATACGAACATATTCATAGAATGCTAGGCTTAAGAATTTTGTAACTTGGAGTGACCTCCCTTAGGGGGAGATTGTTAGGAATCGAGAAAAGACTCGGTCACTACCAATATAGTATCTCATAGCTCGTAGTTAAATGTTTGGTTAAACGTAAGCTAACCGGGCCAAGCCCATGGATAATACAACCTATGGTTGGCCATGAGACATAGTATATATGCCCTCTCCATCCCATGGAGAGGATGTTGGTCATTTGTAACACACACTCTTTTATGTTATTTATCATTCTATCTCTACATTTGTCCAACCATCCTTTCTCTCTCTAGTTTCTCTTAGATTACTCATAGGATTACTTGTTTGTGAATATCAACATCCTTCGATTCATTGTTATTGATACATTGCTATTGCTTCATTGTCATTGGACCCTATTGTTATTGAACCTTATTGATTTGTGATATTGTGACTTTTAAACATGGGTATTTTAGCTATTAACTAGCCATGGAGGTACCATGGCCACGTCATTGTGACACAAATGGCGTGACACTATCTGTGGCGGTGTGATTAATCCACGGCGTCTCCTCATTGTTGGTGGTATAAGGGATTTTTAGGAGACATATTGGTCGACCATAGGTATATTGTTTTGATATTGTTGTGGATGGAGGCGAGTGCCAAACACCTCATCCACGATTGCTACTACATGTGGATCTGTAGTCCCATGTGGAGGCCCTTATGGCTCTTATTGATTTATTGTATATTGTATTGAGCTCACACCCATTGAAACCTTACCCATTGTATTTACGTATTGAATTGCTCCATTAAACTGGCCTCATTAATATGTCATTGTTGTAATTCTAAATTTATGGTTAACCCTTTCATTAAATAATTGTTTATGATCAAATATGCTTTGTATTGCTTTTATTTTGTATCCGCGCATTGAGCCTTTCGCTCGGGCGCATTTCCTTTCCATGCGGTAGGTAATGAGGGTTTGGGGCGTAAAAATTGAGAGTTGGTCCAAGTAGCATGGAGGTTAGAGACTTATTATTTTGGACTATTTAGTTTCTTATGAATAAGTTTGTAGTGAGAACATTGTAATGACTTTTAGTTTTGTTTCCTTTGGAACACCTTATGTTATTTATTTATTGGAAAATGCATTAGACTTAGAATTTTGCTCTGTTTATGTATCGTTTGTGTAGCATCTGGTTCCTTTGGAATTGGGGGTGTTACATTAGATCTATTAAAAGTCAATTTTCTTGTAATGCTATTTTTCTACTTTGAGAAAGAAAGAAAAAACAGTTTTTCATAAGCAGCTCTTGAAAATGCTTATTTCGTGTTAGTTATATGATATTAAATTAAAATAAACTTTTACTCGCATATTTAACTTAAAACTTTTTATAACTAAACTTGATTGCAAATTTATATAACTAAACTTAATTTTGAGCACAAACAAAAGCAAAACAAATAAGCAATCCAATCCTTCGAAAAACTTTATTCTTTTGCTGAAATAACCCAAATCATTCATGGTCTTATATATATAATGACAAACAAGCATTAGCCACTTAATTCAAAAACAGAAACAGTAAACAAAAAGACACATCACTTTTTTGTAGTGGAAAACAATTCATGAGAAAAACACATGGCTATATTGAATAGAAACTATGGCTATTTATAGCCTTTACAAGAAACTACTTTGCATACAAATAGGAACCCACTATTCCTAGCTAAAGAACAGGTACACATGACCTAGCTTTACCCAACGTGCAAATATGCATACATAATATTCGGTAACATTTTTACCAATTCAAACTAGATTATTACTACTAGAAACCTAAAGACTTGTTAAACTAAAGTCTACCATGACATGCATACGTGACATAAACCCTTCACATAAACGATTAAGCCAACACATTTCAAATGTGTGAACATTGTTCATCTTAAGTAAACAAAGGCATCCATCTATCGTTCCCAAACAAACCTGGCTGAATTTTTTAGCAACTGGTACATGCATCTCTGAAAGTACCATATCATCAACATTGAGGACGGTCAACTTGGGACTCTCATATGTAAGCCAATGCAAAAATCCATTTACAAACGTACCCACAAGATGTTCAAATCTAATGCATCTAATGTTGTATTATAATGTGCTCCATGAACTCTAGGTTTTTTTTTAAAAACATATCATATGTCAAAACATTGTGTAAACCTAACAATCTTTAGGTCATCCGGGCTTGCACCATATCTAAATCCATATCCAGGTCTAGTACATGAAGTAGGTGGGCAGGGAAGTTTCTTGGACGCACCGATTGTATAGAATCATCGTAGTTGACCTATAAGCCAAAAGGACTATTCCATTGAATGTTCCAATAACCCAGACTATTGCATTAATACGCCATAGATTTTCTAAGGGATAACAACGCTTGAGTACTGAGTGAGGTGTGTCGTCGGTTGGTACATTGTCATCTATAAGAGTTAGAGTTTCCCTTAAGGGGAGAATAATGGTTCTATGTGATCTCAATTTCATAAAGTAAGGTTCTTTAAGCATATGATACTAATACTTAGATACACCTTGAAACCTAAGGGCTTTGCCGGTAGCCGTGCCAGTATATTGCGAACAATGTCATCAGGTAGGAGGTCGCCCATCACAAACAAAACACAAGTTTCTACACGCGCAAGTCTACAAAATAAATAGAGATACAGTTATAAAGCGCATCAAAATAGAAGCAACCAATAACCATCATATATTCATATATAGTGGACTAAATACTATGTGGTACTAATAATACAAGCCATAGTGCTTAAGCGCCTCATATAATGTGGTGCCGTAGTGCAAAAAGTGGTGCCATCGGGTTAAAAAAGAGGGAAAAAGAAAAAAAAAAAATGAGACCACTTCGGCTGGCCCTAACGGTGGGACACCCGACGACACCAACTTCGGTGTCGTTATGGTGCCGTCGCGTCGACTGGTGCCGGATGGCGCCAACAAACAGCCAGATACCTTAAGCTGACTAGTTGATGGATTTATATAATTTCTACATAAAGTTCACCACTAATTTAATTATCCATAGCTAGGGAGTCTCGTGTCTTAAACACATATAACATTAGCTACATAAAATTTAACATATTATCAGTTGAATGAGATAAGAAACCTGAATCGACGATTGCTACTATTGTTGTTCTCCGTAACAATATCCCGATCGCTAAAAACAATGCAATGGTAAAATACGAATGAAAATCATCTCTACTACTTTAGAAAGCATTTGAGACTTTTAAAAATAGAAGTCTTAAAAAGTTTAAGAATACAAAACATTTTTTGTTATAGAAAGATTTATGTTACTTTTGTTATAAACTTAATAAATACACATAATTAAAAGTTTTAACTCAAAATTAGTATCTTAATGTGAAATCTATTTTGTAACACCCCATTTTGTAACACCTCATTTTGTAACAGTACACAATATGAATGCAGCCCATAAAACCATATTAATTGTAATTTCTAACAACCCAAAAGGTATAACAACTCATTTAAATCATATGAATTATAACAGCCCATTTCAATATAAAAACTCTCCACAGCGAATCTGATAGCCATAAACTTTCTCTCATTCACCCTAAAAACACAAACTTGCACATGTTATAACTATATACACTACTGCCTTCGCCACCATCAGTCACCACCGCCGAGGTACCCACCACCACTTAAATCTCCACGATGATACCCACCACAACCCGAACCTTACTACCGAATCTGCTGCTTTTATAACATTTTTGATTTTGGTAAGTTCTTCAAGTTTTGAAGGGTTTTTTTATAGAACTTTCTTCTTATAACGTCTTTGACTAAAAATGTTTGTAGATTTGTTGCCGCACAGCCTCTCTTGCCGGAATTTGTTCTCCCTGAATTTAATATATGGTTTCATACATCAGTAAACTTTTGAGGTATTGAAGGGTTTTTAACCTGATTATATAAATCTGTATACATTTTCTTTATATATTTGAGTTATAAAATTTTTGATAATCTTTTTAAAGATGCGTTGGTGCCGTCATTACCGGAGTTCTTCGATGTTGCCAAAATCTACACTAGCGCCCCTTACCTCCACCAGAAACTGCTTTAGTAGCCGAAGTTTTTGATATTATATATTTTGTTTCAAGTTGTGTTTTCTTAATTTTTGTTTTAGTTTGAGTTAAGTTTCAAGGTTTTATTTTAGTTTTTTTAAGTTTTGGCTATTTGTGTTAGAAACAAATCAGAAAAAAAATGTTTCTTGAGTAATCTTGTGTGTTAATTTGTTAATTTCTGTTATATCTTGATGGCTTCGATAGTTTGATCTAAACACATTTGTTATACCTCAAAAGTTATAACTGTCATCAAATAAGTGATTTAATATGGGAAATAAATGAGTAACTACCATATCAATACTTGTAACATATAAAACTTAAAAAAGTTATTAATATACATTAAAATGTCAGTTATGAAATCTTAATATAAAAAAACTCATTGTTTATGAAAAAATAAAAAAGATACAACACAAACTAATCATATTTCTCACACAATATATTTAGCCAACCAAGGTTCTTATGGTCCTTGAACCTCGCCTAACCCCTCGGCGAAAGATTTAATTATACGAGAACTCGTCATCGTAACACGCGGGTACCGGTCTATTTTAACTTATGTTTCAAAGATGTTACTTATGTGTTCCTTTATTTCGTTTGGATCTTATGTTTATTTGGATATGAAATATTTTGCATTGTTATTGCTTAAATTTATTTTAATTTAAATTATCATTCATTTGTACAGTTGTTGTTAGAAAAATATTTAACTGAATAACATTTGCTAGCCGTAAAATATAGTCACAGAGTACCCACCGTCGTTGCAGTGGCGGGTACCCATGTGATTATATTTTAGAAGTCTTAAAATTTTTAAAAGATCAAAACATTTCTTGTTTGAGAAAGATATAAAGCCATTAGTCAATGTTCACCATACACATTTTTAAATTCACACCAGATTTAATGTATATGTTTTTTTAACTAGCATGTGTTAATAATAGCCCATTTAAAAGAGTTTGTAACTCGTGGTCAAAAGGAGTTATGAGCATTAATCGGCCAATTAATCTCATAACCTCCTCCATGAATTCATAGTATTTTACATAACCATAATCATGGTCATTAAGTTAATGTTAAAACCTCCCATTTAATAGGTCAAGATGGTTTCAAACATTTAATGTTGAAACCGCTCATTTAATAGTATATATCTCTACTGCTTTATGTAAAAAAAGTTGATTTGTGAATTCTATATATACATGATTGACATTGATAATCCATCTTCAAAATTTTAATCTAAAAATTTATAACTTCAGTGGGTTGCAACACTATAGCTTACATCATTCGTCAAGTCAAATCTTCATCAATCGTTAAGGTAAAAATATTTTTTATAAACAATTAGGTTTTTTATTATTTTATTCGATTATTATATTGTTAACGAGTTATCTTTTTCAATGTCTATTACATTTCATTTTGTATTTACGTTTATCTCTATCTCTACTATTTATAAAGCATTTAGGACATTCTAATTTTAGAAGTCTTAAAATTTTTAAGGGATTAAAACATTTCTTGTTATGGAAGGATTTCAAAACTTGATCAACCGTCGTATTAAAGATCAAATAAGTGATTTAATGCGAAATAAATGAGTAACCACCATATAAATACTTGTAACATATAAAACTTAAAAAAATTTATTAATATACATTAAAATGTCAGTTATAAAATCTTAATATAAAAAGAACTCATTGTTTATGAAAGAATCAAAAAGCTACAACACAAACTAATCATACTTCACACACAATAGATTCAGCCATCTTGAACCTCGCCTAGCCCCTCGCTGAAAGATTTAATTATACGCGAACTCGTCATCGTAACGCGCGGGTACCGGTCTATTTAAACTTATATTTTAAAGATGTTGCTTATGTGTTCCTTTCTTTCGTTTGGATCTTATGTTTATTTGGATATGAAATACTTTGCATTGTTATTGCTTAAAGTTATTCTAATTTAAATTATCATTCATTTGTACAGTTGTTGTTAGAAACACATTTAACCGAATAACATTTGCTCGCCGCAAAATAAACAGAGGCGGGTACCCGTGTGATTATATTTTAGAAGTCTTAAAATTTTTAAGAGACTAAAACATTTTTTGTTTGGAAAACTATAAAGCCATTAGTCAATGTTCACCATACACATTTTTAAATTCACACCAAATTTAATGTATACATTTTTAACTAGCATGTGTTAATAATAGCCCATTTAAAAGAGTTTGTAACTCATGGTCAAAAAGAGTTACGAGCAATAATCGGCCAATTAATCTCATAACCTCCTCCATGAATGCATATTGGTTACATGACCATAATCATGATCATTAAATTAATGTTGAAACTGCCCATTTAATAGGTCAAAGTAGTTACAAACATTTAATGTTGAAACCACTCATTTAATAGTATGTATCTCTACTCATTTATAAAAAAAAGTTGATTTGTGAATTCTATATATACATGATTAACATTGATAATCCATCTTCAAAATTTTAATCTAAAATTTTATAACTTCAGTGGGTTCTAACACTATGGCTTACATCATTCGAAAAGTCAAATCTTCATCAATCGTTAAGGTAAAAATATATTTTTTATAAACAATTTGGTTTTTGATCATTTTATTCGATTATTATATTGTTAACGAGTTATCTTTTTCACTTTGTTATTTTGATGAACCCGGATAGCGTTGACAAAAATAATCCAAAGGATGTTCAACTTCAAGATGAAGACATCATGTACGATATTGCTTCAAGTGTGGAGGTAAATTTGGTAAATCTTTTGATCAATAATTCGATAGTGTCGTTGTACTTACTAGCAAGTACCTAAACTATCCTATCAAAAAAGATTTTACCTTTTAATAGGATCGCTCAAATTTGAACCTTATGTTATTTGGATGTGAAATAGTTGCATCAATATGGTTTATAGGTATTTTAATTAAAATTTGTCATTATTTCGTAAAGTTATTGTTAGAAAAAACATATAAATGAACAACGTTTGCTCGCCACAATATTTAGTTACTGGGTACTCGCCGTCGTATTGCGATGGTACCCGACTAGTCTTTAATTTATGTCTTTAACTTCTTATGCTACTCTCTATAATTTGAACCTTATGTTATTTGGATGTGAAATAGTTGCATCGGTATGATTAATAGTTATTTTAATTAAAATTTGTCATTATTTTGGTAAAGCTATGTTAGAAAAAACATATAAATGAACGTTTGCTCGCCACAATATTTAGTTACCGGGTACCCGCCGCCGCATTGCGCGGGTACCCGGCTAGTATATTATAAAAGATTCGGTCCAAGTAATAAATGGTGAGTCTTAATGGTTTAAAACATTATATTTATTTTTGAGTTTGAACCCAAAGTTCAGTTTTGGTCCAACAATTAATAATAGCATTATTCCATGATAATTGAAGGCATAAATTAGTCCAAGTAATAATTGGTGAGTCTTAATGGTTGAAAACATTTTATTTATTTTTGAGTTTGAACCCAAATTTCAGTTTTGGTCCAACAGTTTATAATAGTGTTATTCCACGATAAATGAAGGCGTTTCAAATATTGTATCTTCTCATCTTTTCAGTTACTCTTTGAAGATTATATATAACCAAATATCACCATCTTCACCACCATCATTTTTTCTTGAACAATTCTTCACCACCATCATATGAAAATGATGTCGGATCTTCATGCAGACCATCACTATGCTAAAGCAAACAACAAAGGTGTTGATCAAAGACCAGGTGTCGGCGACCTGTTGTACGGTCGGTTTCCATATTCCGTCAAATAGTTGCTAACATAATTTCTAAAAATTCAAATTTTCTCAAAAAACAAGCTCGATGCAACGCACGGGTATGAACACCTCGTATGTAATATATTGCTCGCCTCTTTTCTTCTATTTGTAAGCGACTTAGGGACCTATGTGATATTCGACCATTAATATGT
>BQNB010133126.1:0-18517 GCA_026074375.1 Tanacetum coccineum
CTGGGATGGCAAGTAGTTGGCGATGCATAGTACATAGGCAAGGGGTTACTAGTTGGAGGATCTTGCAACTTATTAGTATACTGAGGCTGACTAATTTTAGGACCCGATGGAGGTTCAGAGGCATGTTGTGGGAACTTTAGAACCACCCCATAGAGTCATGGGGTAAGGATTTGGCTGGAAGGAAACAGAGTCGTGGGCTAAGTCGTGGGCCAAGTCCTCTGTTTCCTTCCAGCCAAATCCTTAGCCCATGACTCTATGAGGTGGTTCTAAAGTTCCCACAACATGCCTCTGAACCTGCATCGAGTCCTAAAATTAGTCAGCCTTAGTATACTAATAAGTTGCATGTTCCTCCAACTAGTAACCCCTTGCCTATGTACTATGCGTCGCCAACTACTTGCCATCCCAGCTGCAGATTGTTTAACACCTGAAATTCTTGCAACCCTGGCGTCTTTAGCCAAGGCTAACTCTAATGGTTAGCAACTATCACATAATACGGTTGCAAGGCCTCCGTTGACATCTGTTGCAGCTGATAAAAGAAAATTTCGGGGACTTCCTGTGTAGGCCAGCCATACCAACTGGATTTGCACGTAGTTAGTGGTGTTATGTCTTCATGCCGGGTTGGTGTTACTAATATTTCTGAACCACAAGGTGTGGTGTCAGGTCAGCAAAGTTCAGAGTTTGATGCTGAGAAGAATGAACCATATCAATCGACACTGAAATCTACAGCTAGCCTACTGCTTCAAATTCAACAGAAGCAATATTAAACTGTTGGGAAATTAGATGGAAACCGATTGTTCAGGTATTACCGTGTGCCCATGTTTCTTGTAAATGCGTTAATGATTATTTAGGAAATAATTTAGGCATGCCCAGATATGCATATAGAGATCGTTTACGATTTGTTTTTTATGCTATGTGCTTTATGTTTCACTCGCTTTACCAAATTAAGAAAGCGTTTTGGAACGTGTTTCTGCAGGTGGTTTATGGACGTATCTAGGAATGAACTAGCTGGATTCTGAATTTAGTTTGTGCTCTAACATGTACATATATACATACATGTGCATATCCATTTGCGTGCATATATGTATATATGTACACCTGCTAGGGACTGTTAATATCTGTGTTTGTTTGAACAAAATGTGCATCATTAAACAACTTTCTATCGATCTCGACTTATATCTAAAAAGTGGAATGAGTGGATCAGAAGCCCCTTCTTTTCGCAGATACAATGTCAGTCTTATCAAAACACATCTTTCGAGATGAGAATGCCACAATACGTTTTTGTGCATTAAAAATGGGCTAAACGAGCATTAGTTTCACACGAAGTTAGGCAAATTGATAAGTGCAGGAAATCATCACGTTCTCGGCTAAAACATACATGTTTTTTTGCATAAAAAACGAGCTAAAAGCGCATTAGTTTTCATAGGAAGTTAGGCAAAGTGATAAGTGCATAAAATCAACATGTTTTGTGCTAAAACATACATGTTTTTGTGCATTAAAAACGAGATAAATAATAATAAGTGAACCCTACATGAAATATCCTTGTGGTGGTACTTACTTTCTTACTTACTATCTTCAACGTGCCTATTTACTATGACGCCGGTCATATTCAATTCGACCACGTGGACGTAAGAAATTTGTACATCGGATACGAATTTCTGAACACCACAGCCGTGATGATGAGTGGGAATGCAACAATATCCCCTGTTTTCTATACAACTGGGGAAGTAAACCCATTCGCGATTATCACAACATACGAGTTGACATCAATATCGATACATGGTTATCCGATTAGTAGCTTTGCTCGGTCGAAGTTATATTCGATCCGGTTGAAACAACCATACTCCCTGAAAAAGAGTTACGGTTGTTCAAGCAATCAATTGCCGAGGTAAATACCGTGTGGTTGTTATTAAAGATTGACTACTCGTGGAAGTTCCCAGGTAAAGTTCCATTTATGAATTTCGGTCGGGAAAATCATTCGCGGCACAGATGTTATATGTATTATGACATGCATATGAATAAGGCAACTATGCCACCAATATGTGTAAAACGCTAAATAGCGAAGATGTAACGAATATTTATAAATTAATACTCTTGCATCCAAATATTAATAATACCGGCCTTTTACTCCTGCCAAATATGAATGCGTATAATTAAGAAAATATTTATTTCCATATGTTTTTCTTTTCATTATTGATCGTTTTGTGATTAATGGGATCCATGCATACTTTCACGCAAACAAATGCATGGTTTGCAGGAAGGTTCTCAAGTGAGCCAAAATACTTAGTCTTTTGTTTTGGATACATGTTTATCTTTTTATATAAAAAAGAAAATACAAAGTGAACAACATAGATATTTTTTTAATAATAGTGACGACGAAAAAAATATAGATAGGACATGTTTGACTAATGAATATGTTTGTGGGATTTAAACAAGCTAGGAGTACTACTTATTTATATTGTTTTTCTTCCTTTTAAACATGGCAAATATCCTCTTTATCATGTATACGTTGGTGCTTCTATTGTCCCAAACTAAATCAATAATACCAAAAGAGTTGAACAAACAAGATCGATCCATGTATATGAACAAAAAGTCTAGTCCGTCTCCATAATTAAGTTGTAAATTTCTATATTTAATTATAAAATTGAAATTCACGTACGTGTCATAAGTCATAACCTGCCTTGCTTCCCCTCTCTAGAGTTTTGCGTTATATTATACAATATAGCTATGGTGCGTGACCATATATTAACGTACACATAAATATATATATATATATATATATATATATACAGGTGAGATCAAATAAAAAGACTTTTTTTATAAAAAGAATAAGAAGGATTTTTTACCCTTGATCTATATTGTATATTGTATGAATGTAGTCCTGAACGCGAATATAAAATTCCCGATTTAACCAAGGAAAAAGATACATGGCACAATACAACAATAATTTTGAAAAGATGAGTAAAGACTCGGTGCTCCCAATAACTTTACATAAAAACCAAACTGTCTCAGAATGCATGGAGAAACTGCCAAAAACTTCATAATACAATCACAAATAAAATTTGAAAATATAAAGAATCAAAAATGTAAAACATAAATAAGAAACATATACACACGGATAAGTAGCAGATGTCGTCCAAATTTTCCCCAAATTAGATGCACGAATTATATACATTGCAGAACCAGACGATCAGCATGCATATTAGTGAAGACAATGAACCTGCGTCGCACAATTGAAAAGATCATAAGGGCATCTATATACACCAACTTCTTGAACATAATTGAACTTTAATATATATTTTAATACACGAAGTGATTCATTTTTAAGCATATACTATGTTTAAATTTGTTGTTCCATTTCTTACCAGCTTCTTGAAGAATTCCCCATATCTTTCTTCCAAAGAAACTTCAATTCCATTTTCATTGTTGTCTAGTATTTCAACCTTTGGATTTTCAACCAGTTATTACAAAACAGTGTTATTTCAATCAAGAAAAACTGATGCACATTTAGCCCATATTCGATGCACAAAACAGTGTTATTTCAAACCAGGGAAACTATGCACATTTAGCCCATTTTTTATGTACAAAAATGTCTTTATTTCAACACATGACTTTCTAATTGCCTAGACCTTTTTCTATAAGTGGTATATAATTAAAAAAAATATTAATATGAATAACTTAATATTGAACTTACCATCAATCCTGCATGATAGAAAGGCATGTGCATAGAATTTGGGCTTTTCAATCTCTCTTCATAGTTGCAAATCCGTGACCATATGTTGATAACTCCAATATGCACATATTCGCTTCAAGATCGTAAAAACATGTAGGGTTCACTTATTATTATTTATCTCGTTTTTAATGCACAAAAACATGTATGTTTTAGCCGAAAACATGTTAATTTTATGCACTTATCACTTTGCCTAACTTCCTATGAAAACTAATGTGCTTTTAGCTCGTTTTTAATGCACAAAAACATGTATGTTTTTGCCGAGAACACGATGATTTCATGCACTTATCAATTTGCCTAACTTCGTGTGAAACTAATGCTCGTTTAGCCCATTTTTAATGCACAAAAACGTATTGTGGCATTCTCATCTCGAAAGAAACCTGATGTGTTTTGATAAGACTGACATTGCATGTGCGAAAAGAAGGGGCTTCTGATCCACTCATTCCACTTTTTAGATATAAGTCGAGATCGACAGAAAGTTGTTTCATGATGCTAGAACGACAACACTAATAAACGCATCATCAACGATGATACAAACCCCCCCCCCCCCACAACCACTACCCCCACTACGTACACCCCGACATCACCCACACATCCCTACACCTGCAACATCCCCATAACATACAAAACAATGTAACTTTAACACACGCCCAGCCCACACACACCTGCACACACCTCTGTACAGACCTCTATACGGTATATAGCTCCTGCACACACCGCTCGAACAAACAAAGAATACAAACAAGGATTACGAAATGTAAAGAACACGAGATATAACGTGGTATCTATGACTTAGGTAGTCGTAGCAGTCCACGGGGTCAAACCAAAGAGATATGGTAATCTCTTAACAAGCTTTGTGATGCCTTCTTTCCTGCTGGTAACCTGACTAAGGAACACGTCTGGTTCTTATCAAGTGAAACCATCTCTTCAATAATAGCCTTCTTCCACTGTACGAATTCTTTGCTACTCAAGGCTTCTGAAAAAGACTCTGGTTCACCATTCTTTGTCAGTAGCAAATAGTTTGCTGATGGAGAGTACCTTACCGGAGCCCTGGACTCCCTGATGGATCTTTAAAACTGTGGAGTCTTGAACCTCCCTCCTCGAAGGATGCTCTGTCTTCAAAGTATTCTTCATCTGATCTTCCACTATCCTTAAAGGTCCCACTGTTTTCGGACCCCTCACTCGTATCTGAGCTCCCACCTGGGCTCTGAGTGATTTCTGAACTCAACCCATGCTCTGCAGCTATGCTATCATTCTCTACAAGGTTCTCTGGAATGTCCACTAACACCACTTGACTCTTCTGTATTGGCTTCGTTAAGCTACTTGAATCTGTCGCAGACCTGGCTCTATAAATTGAGTCTGCAAATGTAATATATCTGCTTCGAATAACCTGGTGACTCTTCATATCCTGAAAGCTGTATCGCACTTCATCTGAGCCGCTGCCTATGAATGTACATTTCAAGGCTTCTCGCAAACATCTTTCACTTTAACAAATGAGTCATGACTAAATACCTCCAAGTGTGCGAGACTGGTATCTTTCCCTCGCTATTCCTCCTCTGGAATACACAGCCCTATCGGAACGTAGGGTATGCGGTAGATTAAGTAGGTCGTACTAACTGGATCTGCCTATAACATCTTTGGAGCCTCTCCACGAATCTCTGTGCTCTCTGCTCTAAATGTTCGGCTCAATCTTTCAGCAACACCAAACTGTAGAGGTATTTCCGGGACTATTTTTAGCACCACAATCCCGTTCTCGACACAAAACTTAATCAGTAAACTACTATACTCTCCACCATTATCAAACTTCAAACACTTCACCCGAAGGTTTACATTATACCTACCGCAACTCCTGCTGCAGTCTTCGATAACAGGATCATAGTAGCGAGATCCTTAGATTAATGCAATAAATGTAGTGCCAGAGCTTTTTGTATGAACTTGCTCCAACCTCTGCAGTTCCTTGTCTTCTCTAACATTATAAAAGAAAGATCTATATCTACCTTCTGTACATCTGAAATGTTGCCTTTGGAAGCTAACATACTCATACCAATCCTGCTCATATCACCAAGTCTCTGGTCACCTGTGCTGCCACTACCATTAATAATTACGCCAATCCCCTCGGGGTGTACCTCAACCATATACAGGCTTCTACGTTTGTTCCCACGAGCTACCACCAAACTACCTTTAGTAACCTTCCTCTGCTAGTCTCAGAAGCCTATGTGGTAACCTTCCTTATCAAGCTGGCCAACTGAGATTAACCTTCTCTTTAGGCCTGGAATATACCTAACATCCTTCAGAATCCAACTTGTACCAAAAGAAGTTTTGAGGACAACATCCCCAACGGCTGCAATGTCTAGAGTCTTATCATCTGTTAAACGAATCTTACCGGAGCGTAGCTTGAACCTTTCTAACTTTTCTTTGCAATAGGTAGTATGGAACGATGCACCAGAATCTATAATACGATCCTCAACCGTATTCTCAACGCAACAAACCAATGCGTCATCAGAGTCTCCAGCTGCCGTGTTAACTTCCTTATCCCTAGAGGCTACAAGCTTCAAACATTGATTCTGAAAGTGACCCTTCTGGTTGCATTTCCAACACGTAATATTCTGCTTGTACTTTATCTCTCCTATCTTCCATGATTTTGACTTGTTTCTATTCTCCTTCGTGCCCTCTGTCATACCCTTTTCCCCTATATCTGTTCTCTGCATTTAACAAATAATTCGTATATTCTTTGTATGTCTTCTGATGTATATCTTCAACAAAGAATCAAATCTTGAATTTCTTTGAACGTTAGCTTAGTAGTTCTACACGAACCACTAACTGCTGTAACAGTGCTTGACCAACTCTAGGGCTACAAACATAATAATAACAAAGCCTTCATACTTGTATGTTTGACTTTTGCCAAAGGCTCCTAAAGCTTCTTCTGATATAGAGAGTCTTCGATCTGCATCTTCCAGAACACAAAATCGTGACCATCAAACTTGTCGATCTTTATCTTACCATCTTCTGCCATTGTTTATAGTAGCCTAGCTCTGATACTACTTTGTTAGGGTATATCACACCTGCACACACCTCTGTACATACATCTGTACGGTATATAGCTCCTGCACACACCGCTTGAACAAACAAAGAATACAAACAAGGCTTACAAAAAGTAAAGAACACGAGATATAACGTGGTATCTACGACTTAGGTAGTCGTAGCAGTCCACGGGGTCAAACCAGAGAGATATTATTAAGCTCTGAGCTAAACTGCTCAGGCTCGTGCCAAACTGCACGATCGATAAGACTGACATTGCATGTGCGAAAAGAAGGGGCTTCTGATCCACTCATTCCACTTTTTAGATAGAAGTCGAGATCGATAGAAAGTTGTTTCATGATGCACATTTTATTCAAACAAACACAGATATTAACGGTCACTAGTAGGTGTACATATATACATATATGCACGCAAATGGATATGCACATGTATGTATATATGTACATGTTAGAGCACAAACTAAATTCAGAATCCAGCCAGTTCATTCCTAGATATGTCTACAAACCACCTGCAGAAACACGTTCCAAAACGCTTTCATAATTTGGTAAAGCGAGTGAAACATAAAGCACATAGCATAAAAAGAACAAATCATAAACGACCTCTATATGCATATTTGGGCATGCCTAAATTATTTCCTAGAGAATCATTAACACATTTACAAGAAACATGGGCACACGGTAATACCTAAACAAACGGTTCCCATCCAATTTCCCAACAGTTTATTACTGCTTCTGTTGAATTTGAAGCAGTAGGCTAGCTGTAAATTTCAGTGTCGATTGATATCGTTCATTCTTCTCAGCATCAAACTCTAAACTTTGCTGACCTGACACCACACCTTGCAGTTCAGAAACATTAGTAGCACGTACCCGTCTTAAAGACATAACACCACTAACTATGTGAAAATCCAGTTGGTATGGCTGACTGGCCTGCACAGGAAGTCCCTAAAATTTCCTTTCATCAGCTGCAACAGAAGTCAACGGAGGCCTTGCAGCCGTATTACCTGATAGTTGCTGACCATTAGAGTTAGCCTTGGCTAAAGACGCCAGGGTTGCAAGAATTTCAGGTGTTAAAGAATCTGCAGCTGGGATAGCAAGTAGTTGGCGATGCATAGTACATAGGCAAGGGGTTACTAGTTGGAGGAACTTGCAACTTATTAGTATACTGAGGCTGACTAATTTTAGGACTCGATGCAGGTTCAGAGGCATGTTGTGGGAACTTTAGAACCACCCCATAGAGTCGTGTGCTAAGGATTTGGCTGGAAGGAAACAGAGGACTTGGTTCTTTGCCACATCTCTAATCTCAGTCTTCATCTCAAAGTTCTCACAGAACTTCTCCACGTCAAAATCCGATTGATCAATCATGGTCTCCAAGCATCGTCTTTTACTCTGAAATTTGGAAATGAGGAAGCTATATAAGAATATGCAACTAATGACACACAAGCAAACTTTTTGACTCCCGAATTTAGAGTATCATACTTTCACACAATTCACGCTATAAAAAGAACATATTCAGATTGCTTTTTAGTAAGTTACAATCAGGTTATTTCTATGATAGTTTGCTCGTTTCACAAAATTCACAACAGTTATACAACTGATCATGAACATATTCAGTAAAATAGAACATTAACAGTATTTACACTCGAATCTCTCGAAATCTGTTTCTTTAGTATCAGAATCATGATCACTCATCGATCCATCTACGACTTCCTTTTAAGCAAGGTTAAATCCAGAATCACATATCAACCAAACATCTAATTCCACATTTGTTGGAATTATATCACTAATTAATCCAAGGTCCACTTCATCAGATTTCTTATCATTTATCAATCCCATGTCATCATCTTCTTCCTTTGGACTTTTGGAACCCGTTTCTTCCTTTGCCGATTCAGATTTAGCATCTTTAGTTAGAACAAGTGTCTCACTTCAGAGCAAAGATATTCGTAAGAGCCATCAGAATCCTGTAAACAAACAGAAATACAATAAAAGAGTTAAAAGTAACTTTTTATGCCAAGATAATGTTTCTCGATACAACAGATTAATAGCATATCGATGCTCCTTGAACAATATACATATCAGACCTGATATCAAATAACATTGTGTCCATACTGTGAGAGGATACGTGTAAGTTTTATCCAAGAACAAGCTGATTTCCAACACCTATCACTTTGTGTAACTTCCTTTGAAAACTAATGCTCGTTTAGCCCCTTTTTAATGTACAAATACGTGTAATATTTAGCCGAGAACATGTTGTTTTTCTGCACTTATCACTGTGCCTAACTTCTATGAAAACTAATGCGCCTTTAGCTCGTTTTTAATGCACAAAAACATGTATGTTTAGCCGAGAACACACTGATTTCCTACACTTATCACTTTGCCTAACATCCTGTGAAAACTAATGCTCGTTTAGCCTAGTTTTAATGCATATAAATGTGTAATTCTTAGCCGAGAACACGATAATTTCCTGCACTTATCACGTTGACTAATTTCCTATGAAAACTAATGCGCGTTTAGCTCGTTTTGAGGCACAAAACAATGTAACCTCAAACAAATAACAATTACACAAACTTGTCACATTCCGACAAACATTATAAGAAGCTTATGCACATTTAGCCCTTAATTAATGCACAAAACAGGTTCAATCAAATTTGTTACACATTTTTCTAGCAAAACTATTATTAACAAAACAATTTTACATTTAATAACATCATTACCTTTAGAATTTGGAGTTTTCAAAGGACGATTGTGGTTCATTTTCATCCTCCTATTAGCCCGATGTTATTCATTATCTGACACACAAATAGGTATTGATACTTTCCTTTGACTTCTTACTGTTGCTTGCTGCTATTTTTCACAAACAATATGAATAAAAATTGTGCACCTATACGATAATATGAACAAAATTAGGTTGAACTACCGATTATGATAGCAAAGATATAAACTTGTCTTGTAACAAGTAATTCTGCTTGAGTAAAGATGTACCTTGTCAACGAGTTCATAGCCAACTTTGAGCCTTACGTTTTGCTCTTTTTGAAAATCTTGAATGTTTAACACCAACTCGAGTGCTTCTTGTGGTTTTGGCCAGTTATGCTGCACAAGTAGCATAGAGATAGCATTGGAATTAATGTAAGTCATTGATGCGTTAACTTTAGGAAAGTAATAGTGTTCCCTAATATTCTAGCAGATAATACCCGTTTTAACCCCTCACCTGATTTCCCACCATTGCATATATGTAGTCTAAAACCAAGATACGTGAGAAATGAATGAGAAATGAATACCTGATTCAACTTTTGGTCAAAATTACAACGCCCTTTAAGAACAAAGTTCACAAACCTATTCAATACTACTGGATATGCCTTTTTACCACGTAGGGTACAATGAAGTTTTTGATTCTTATCATAGTGTAATCCAGCTCCAAGACTAGCATGTATTAAGTAGATGTGTTATCATCAAGTAGATTTTGACATGTACACATCTTTGGTACATGTAGTAAAAATTTGGAGGGACATTCATGTTTGGTAACGGGTCAAAAGAAGTAATCTTTTAGTAGATCCAAAACAGGTTGGGTTAAGAGATATTTTGTCACATATGCTATAGAAAATTAGTATGTCAAATACGATTATATATTCATCAATAATCAATATAAATCTTATATAAAGAACATAATAATTTAGAAACACTTTTGTCGTCTATTGACTTGTTCCGCTCATTCGAGAACTCGTGCCTTTATAGCCTATTTTACCTATTTCATTATCTGACGTAGACCAAATTATAAGTGAATGAGTAAATATTGCACAAAACATTGATATTTCACACAAGTAATGATTATCAATATGTATCATACTTTCACCAACTTTCTACAGATATTAATGCACATTTAGCTCATTTTTAAAGCTCAAAACAATGTTATTTCACACAACTCACGGTTATCAAAAGGTATGACATATGTACTTACTTCCTACAAAATTTGATGCATATTTAACCCACTTTCTAATGCACAAAACAGTGTTATATCACACAACTCATAATTATCCAAACATATCACACTTTTAGTGTCTTCTTATGAAAACTAATGCATATTTAGCCTGACTTAATTCATAAATTAGTGATTTATCCAAACGTATCGCACCTTTACTAAATTCCAACAAAAACTAATGCACATTTAGCACACTTTTTAATGCACAAAACATTGATATTTCACACAACTCATGATTATCAATATGTATCATACTTTTACTAACTTCGTACAGATATTAATGCACACTTATCTCATTTCTAATGCTCAAAAGAATATTATTTCACACAACTCACGATTATCAATATGTATCATACTTACAATAACTTCGTACGGATATTAATGCACATTTAACTCATTTCTAATGCTCAAAACAATTTATTTCACACAACTCACGGTTATAAAAAATAATGCTCGTTTAGCTCGTATTTAATGCACAAAATCATGTAATTTTGAGACGGCAACATTTTAAGTGCAGAAATTATCGTGTTCTCGGCTAAGAATTACATGTTTTATTGCATTAAAATGGGCCAAACGAGCATTAGTTTTCATAGGAAGTTAAGCAAAGTGATAAGTGCAGGAAATCATCGTGTTCTCGGTTAAAACTTACATGTTTTTGTGCATTGAAAACGAGCTAAAAGCGCATAAGTTGTCATAGGAAGCTAGGCAAGGTGGTCTGTATATGAAATCAACATGTTCTCGGCTAAAACTTACATGCATTTGTTCATTAAAAATGGGCTAAACGAGCATTACTTTTCATAGGAAGTTACGCAAAGTGATAGGAGTTGGAAATTAGCTTGTTCTTGGATAACATTTACAATAATGAACACATTTTAGCCCTAAATCTACATCAATCACTTAAAAATTCACACACACAAACACTTGTAAACTTATAATACAGTAACTAACAAACAAATCTAACTAATTCCAGAAGAAACGATGTAACACTTGTGATTCAATAAACTACGACAAATTTACTCTGTAAGGTGCACAATTTCACATATAGCAAACAACAACATACTAAACGCACATTAACGTCATCAACAATCTAAATCCAGTAGCTTCAAAAATTCATTTCAAACTATTCATCTTAAGCCCTAAATCTACTTAAATCTCATATACAAACACTTGTAAGCCAATATGACGCCGCTAATTAACAAACAAAATGAACTAATTCAACAGAATATAATGCTATACTTGTGATTACCTATAATCCGCGTTTAGGCAAAGCTATTAAATGCATTGTAAAACGATTTCAAGCTGATGTTATGCATTTATAATTTTGCCTAAATTCCTATGAAAACTAATGCGCGTTTAGGCAAAGCTATTAAATGCATCAAACACATATAGACATCAATTAATGATGAATCAAATCTGATACACATACCTTTAGATTTAGCAGTTTTTGAGGATGATCGTGTAGCTTTTTCGTCCGCTTATTCCTTTGTTGTTCTTCATCATCTCACATGGAGATAGTTTTCTTTTTTTTTGCTGCAAATATTTTCAAAAAAATGCATAAAATTTAGGGTTTCATGAGTAAAATAATAATAAGAACAAAATTAGGTTTAGTTTACTTTTAAACGCCATTTTGATCAATTAAATGATCGATTGAAGGATTTTGATACGTGGGCTACTAGTACAAGTGGAAAAACAAGTTTTCTTTAGTTTTTAGTGTTAGTTTTCTGAGTCTTGACTTGGTCACCCATGTTCTTAGTTATCTGTTGCATGCATGTAGGTTAATGTTTACATTCCTAAAGTCTAGCAAGTAGTGGTAGTTACCCATGTTCTCATTCATGTGTCCTAGAATATAGGGAGTAGTTATTTTATTGTTTACTATAAATATTTGTACTTTGCTTTGAGAATGAAAAGAAGAAAAGAACCAGAAAATTGTTCCAAGTTTCATATGTTTTAATTTGAGTTACAGTACTAGTCATTTTGCATAGTGTAGTGTTGTATAGATATTGGTTATTAGTAGTTTTAGCCATATCATTGGTGCTTTCATTTTCCTTACCATGCCTCCTAAAAAAGACAACCCACCACTTGAAGAAACAATGGCAGCCATGGCTGCTAATATTTCCAAACTTCTGGAGTCCCAAACCATCACCAACGAAACCATTCGGGCCACCCAAACACAATCATCTTCACAACTCGATATCATAGTCAAACAACTTGCGGCACAATACGAACAAACCGCTACCCTCATCTCGACCATCGCTCAAAATAATGCAAGAACCCAGCATCTGCCACCACCCAACAACGCGCCACCACCTCTTCATGGGCTGCAAATTCGGCCGCCCAAACTCAACCTTCCGGCATTTGACGGATCGAACCCTCTTGATTGGCTTTTTCAAGCTGATCAATACTTCACGTTTTACAACATCGCACCACCCCAACGTCTTTCCATGGTTGCCTTTCACCTCACTGGGGACGCTCTAAGTTGGTACAAGTATCTCTTCAACAATCGTCTCCTTACCACATGGGAAGCATTCACACGTGCCCTCGAAACACGCTTTGGTCCATCAACTTAATTACGATAATCATCAAGCCGCGCTTTTCAAGCTTCAATAAACCTCCACTGTCACCGCATACGAGATGGAGTTTGAACGATTGAGCAACTGTGTAGTTGGCCTTCCGCCAGAAGCATTACTAAATTGTTTTGTCTCGGGTCTTCGACACGACATACAACAAGAACTCGCCATCTTACGACCTCACACCATCACCCAAGCCATCGGTCTCGCAAAACTCATCGAGGACAAAACAAATGACCAACTTTCGCCACCACATAGTTCAAACTTAACCAACACTCCTTCCCCTACTTCAGAGAAACTAACGATCAAGCATTTAAGCCCCGGAGAAATGAAACAACGACGTGCTGAAGGTCTTTATTTCAAGTGTCCAGAGAAATACAGCCCGAGACACCAATGCAGCCCACCCAAGTTTCTTGTTTTTCAAACCGGACACGACCCGCCCTTGAATATAGATGGCTCGATAGCAAAAAATGTGAGCCTAGAGGACAAGGCTCATTTTCAAACGGGGAGTATTGATACGTGGGCTACTAGTACAAGTGGAAAATCAAGTTTTCTTTAGTTTTTAGTGTTAGTTTTCTGAGTCTTGACTTGGTCACCCATGTTCTTAGTTATCTGTTGCATGCATGTAGGATAATGTTTACATTCCTAAAGTCTAGCAAGTAGTGGTAGTTACCCATGTTCTCATTCATGTGTCCTAGAATATAGGGAGTAGTTATTTTATTGTTTACTATAAATATTTGTACTTTGCTTTGAGAATGAAAAAAAAGAAAAGAACCAGAAAATTGTTCCAAGTTTCGTATGTTTTAATTTGAGTTACAGTACTAGTCATTTTGCATAGTGTAGTGTTGTATAGATATTGGTTATTAGTAGTTTTAGCCATATCAGATTTGAAGGATTGGAATGATCGAAGAGATTGAATTAGCACATTTATGGTGTTTGTTGAGATTGGGATCGATTGGGTGTTTGTGAATGAATTTAGATTTGTTAAAGATAGTGCGTGGGTGTTTGTTGAGAGAGACAAGACCTAGAATAATTTTGTATGAAAATACTATTTTGCCCTTCGAGATCTAATTAAGATGATAGTTAATCTACACCGTTGATTTTAAGTCAACGGCCAAAAATCCTTCTTATTCTTTTTATGATAAAAAAACAGTCCTCCACCCTTGGATCAAGCCTCCCTCCCATCCTTTTTTTCACACCAAACTACAAGGGTTGTTTGTAACCTTCTTTATTCTTTAAGGATGGGGTTGTATTTCATTTAATTTTATTTATTTATATAAATGTAAGATTTTATTAACTTAAAATAAATTCAATATAAAAAAATTCAAAAAGAAAAAAAAATCGAAAATTGGAATATTTTTTTTGAAAAATCGATATTTTTGAAAAAAAGTTGCAAAATTCGAAAAAAAGTTTCCAAATTTGAAAAAAAAAGTTCAAAATTTTTTTAAAAAATTCGAAAATACGAAAAAAGTTTGAAATTTGGAAAACAAAGTTAGAAAATTGAAATATAAGTTCAAAAATATGAAAAAAAATTCAAAAATTTGAAAAAAAAAATTTCGAAAATTGGAAAACAAATTCAAAAACATGAAAAAAGTTCGAAAATTAGAAAACAAAGTTCGAAAATTAAAAAAATAACTTCAAAAATATGAAAAAAAAAATTGAAAATTTGAAAAAAAAATCAAAAATTGGAAAACAAGTTCGAAAATTGAAAAACAATTTCAAAAATATGAAGAAAATTGGAAAACAAAGTTCGAAAATAGAAAAACAAGTTCGAAAATTTGAATAATAATTTCGAAAATTGGGAAACAAGTTCAAAAATATGAAAAAAAAGTTTGATAATTTAAAAAAAAAGTTCAAAAATTGGAAAACAAGTTCTAAAATATGAAAAAACAATTGAAAACTTGAAAAATTCGATAATTTTATTGAAAATTTGAAAAAAAGGTCAAAAACTAGAAAAAAAGTTTGAAAATACAAAAAAAAAGTTCAAAAATTTGAAAAACAAATCGATATTTTTTTGAAAATTTGAAATAAAGTTAAAAAGTTTGAAAAATACAATCGAAAATTTGAAAAAAATCGATATTTTTAAAATCGAAAATTTGAAAAACAATTTCGGAACTTTTTTTTGAAAATTTTCCAAAAATTAAAAAAAATTGAAAATTTAAAGAACAAAATTTTCACAAAATTTTAAAAAATATTCCGAATTTTTTTTTCGTATATTTTCGAAATATTTTTTTGAAAAAAAATTACGAATTTTTTTTTCCAAAAATTTCTTTTCACAAACTTTTTTATTCAACTTTTTTTTGATAAGTATGCATTTTAGTGCATTTGTTTGAGGTACTTTAGGGCATCGATTTGAAAACACATAGATGTTGTAATTATTATATTAAAAGATGCCGTAACACATAATTTGGATGCACTAATTATACATACAAACGTTGTAACAATTCGTGTGATGCTTTAATCACACTAACATATGTCCTTATCATAACAATAATCGATAACTGAGTATGATTACACGTTACCCTAAACATACAAATAAATGCCCTAAAGATACACAATGATTCCCTAATATTCATACAAATGGATGTACTAAACAAGACAAACAGATGCCCTATCTTAACATGATGATCTTATCATACTAATAGATGTCGTAACACAAATTTTTGAATGCAACATAGATAATGATTCCCTAATGTTCATATAAATTGATGCACTAAACAAGACAATCAGATGCCCTAATTTAACATGGTGGTTTTATCCTACTAAGAGATGTCGTAACACATATTTTATATGCACTATTTATAAAAATAAATGTTGTAACAATATATGTGATGCCATAATTATGCTAACAGATGCTCTTATCATAACAATAATCGATAACTGATTATGATTACATGTTACCCTAAACATTCACAGTGATGCCCTAATGTTCATACAAATTGATGCACTAACTTCACATGATGCTCTTATCAAACTAAAAGATGTCGTAACACATATTTTGGATGCACTAATTATACATACAAACGTTATAACAATTCGTGTGATGCCTTATTCATACTAACATATGTCTTTATCATAACAATAATTGATAACTAATTATAATTACACGTTACCCTAAACAAATAAATAGATGCCCTAAACATAAACAATGATGCCCTAATGTTCATACAAATAGATGCACTAAACGAAACAAACAGATGCCCTAACTTAACATGATGCTCTTATCATACTAAGAGATGCCGTAACAAATATTTTGGATGCACTTATTATACAAAACAAACATTGTAACAATTCGTTTGATCTTCTAATCACACTAACTGATGCCCATATCATAACAATAATGGATATCTGACTCTGATTACATGTTACCTCTAAACATACAAATACATGCCCTAAACGTACACAATGATGCCCTAATGTCCATACAAATTGATGCACTAAACAAAACAAACAGATGCCCTATCTTAACATGATGCTCTTATTATACTAAGAGATGTCTTAACACATATTTTAGATGCAACATACACAATGATGCCCTAATGTTCATACAAATTGATGCATTAAACAAAACAATTTTTCAAACTTGTTTTTATATTTTCGAACTTTTTTCCAATTTTCAAACTTTATTTTCAAATTTTCAAACTTTTTTTCATATTTTCGAACTTGTTTTCCAATTTTCGTTTTTTTTCAAAATTTTGATTTTTTTTCATATTTTCGAACTTGTTTTTCAATTTTAGAACTTTTTTCATATTTTCAAACTTATTTTCCAATTTGCAAACTTTTTTTTCATATTTTCGAACTTGTTTTCCAATTTTCGATTTTTTTTTTCAAATTTTCGAACTTTTTTTTTCAAATTTTCGAACTTTTTTTCATATTTTCGAACTTGTTTTTCAATTTTCGAACTTTTTTACATATTTTCGAACTTGTTTTCAAATTTATGAACTTTTTTTCATATTTTCAAACTCGTTTTCCAATTTTCGAAGTTTTTTTCAAATTTTCATATTTTCGAATTTGTTATTCAATTTTTGAACATTTATTCATATTTTCGAACTTGTTTTCTAATTTTTGAACTTTTATTTCAAAATTTTCAAACTTTTATTTCAAAATTTTCAAACTTTTTTTCATATTTTCAAACTTGTTTTCCAATTTTCGAACTTTGTTTTCCAATTTTCGAACTTTTTTTCATATTATCGAACTTGTTTTTCAATTTTCGAACTTTGTATTCAAATTTTCAAACTTTTTTTCATATTTACGAACTTGTTTTCCAATTTTTAATTTTCTTATCAAATTTTCGAACTTATTTTTCAAATTTCGAACTTTTTTTTTCCAATTTTCGAACTTTTTTTTCCAATTTTCGAACTTCTTTTCATATTTTCGAACTTATTTTCCAATTTTCATTTTTTTCAAAAATTCAAACATGATTCATATTTTCGAACTTGTTTTCCAATTTTGGAAAAAAAAAATTCAAATTTCCGAACTTTTTTTTTAATTTTTGAACTTGTTTTTCAATTTTCGAATTTTTTTTCATATTTTCGAACTTGTTTTCCAATTTTCAATTTTTTTCATATTTTCGAACTTGTTTTCCGATTTTCAAACATTTTTTAATATTTTCGAACTTGTTTTCCAATTTTTAATTTTTTAATCAAATTTTCGAACTTGTTTTCCAATTTTCAATTTTTTTATCAAATTTTCGAACTTGTTTTTCAATTTTCGAACTTTGTTTTCCAATTTTCAAACTTCTTTTCATATTTTCGAACTTATTTTCCAATTTTCAAACTTTTTTTTCAAATTTTCATACTTTTTTTCATATTTTCGAACTTGTTTTCCAATTTTTGAATTTTTTTTTTCAAATTACTGAACTTTTTTCTAATATTTCCGAACTTGTTTTTCAATTTTCGAACTTTATTTTTCAATTTTTGGATTTTTTTTCATATTTTCGAGCTTGTTTTACAATTTTCAAATTTTTTTTCATATTTTTGAACTTGTTTTTAATTTTTTTTATATTTTCGAACATGTTTTCCAATTTCTAAATTTTTTTCATATTTTCGAACTTATTTTCTATTTTTCGAAAAAAAAAATTAATTTTCAATTTCTTTTTCATATATTCGAACTTTTTTTAAATTGATTATTTCTATATTAAAATAAATATTAAATTATATAATTACATATAATTAAATAGAGTTTTTTTTAAGTCTACCTTAATGTTTGAATC
>BQNB010133127.1:0-18517 GCA_026074375.1 Tanacetum coccineum
CTAATTCTGCAAAAATGGTAGCAGTGGGTAGACAATATGTTCCTTCAGCATCATCTAATTGAAGATCACTCGTTATACTTGTCTCAGAGATGATTACCTTCTTCTTGTCTACTAGGGCTTGTATCTATCGTTCCTTATTAACTATTTTGACCTTAGCAGATGTCCAGAACTGTTCAATACATGTAGTATAAATGGTTGGATTGATCGTTAACGCATATTGGACAGTACTTGCATTTAGAAAATCTATAATTTCCTCAAACCCATTACTTTCTTCGGATTTCTCCAAAAACGCAACAAAATTGTGAGTTTCAGCAAACTTTGGGGTCGACATTGTGATGGGTTTTGATGATTAAAGATGAAATTGAGTTAGGGTTTATGATTAGAGAGGATAACAAGGTGTAAAATCGAAAGAATGAGTGATTGAAACCTTTAATCGAAGTATTTATGAACTCACCCTCAACAGCATTAACTTGAACTGGCAGCATTAAGTTAAACCTAACAGTATTAACTAACCCAGCAGTAGGAAGTTATGCCTGGCGGCATTAACTTATTCCTAACAGCAGTAAGTGAATGCCTAGCAGCATAAACTAATACGGGCAGCAGTAAATTAAGCCTAATAGCATTAACTTAATCTTAGCAGCATTAAGTTTAAGCTGAGCAGCATTAACTTTAAGATACCAGTATTAACCCTAATTTTTTTCCAAAAAGCATTTCCATCATCAATTTTGATACTAACAAGATCTCTTTCTGTTTTTAATCTCACTATATCTCTCATTTCTTTTCCTCACCAATTTACTCTATCTGTTTTTATTATCAAGAATCCTTTCAGACAATTTGATACAAAGTTCCATCAATTCCTTTAGTTTCACGCTGTCCTCCCCACTTCCAAGTGTGTTAACTCTTGAGAGAGGTGGATCATTGGACTGTTTAGATGCAGCCTCAAACCTAGTTTGAGCTTTTGCACCCCCCAATATGGTAACTTGGAACCTAGGACCACTACCTGAGTCAGTTCCCTGAGGAAGAGACTCATTAAGTGTTGCCATGGATTGGGTCCTATTTATGTTACCACTGTTCTGCTCTGCTTTTAAGCTAGAAGCAATAGTGCCAGCCCTTTCCATTCTATTTTCCCACTCCTTATAGACAGTCTCATCTGCAACAAGGTGAATAGGTCCACTAGACTGAGATATCTCAGTGGTCCTTTTGGCTTTCCTAGGTTTTTGAGTCTTTTTTGGGTGAAGATTTTGATAGAACAGTGATTGGTTTAAGATTAGATAGTGATACAGTGGTGGATGTGTGTTGGGGTTCAGTGGGATTTCCTTACCCTTCACCCACTTCTGCTTAATGATACATTCCCTTTCATCCAATCTTAATTAACCTCCCATCAAACAATACTTCAGAGATTAAGTAATCCAATGCTAGCAATCAGAAAGTTAAACCTGTTAACATCAAAAGCCTTTGTGAGAAGATCTGCAACATTGTGGTCTGTGTGAATCTTGATCACTTGAATCAACTTCTTCTCATAAGAATCTCTGATGAAATGATGCCTTATTTCAATGTGCTTGGTTTTAGAATGAAACACTGGATTCTTCACAATACAAATGGTGCTTTCATTATCAATGTGAATCTTGGTGTTCATGAAGTTGAACCCATAATCAAGCATTTGATTTTGGATCCATAACACCTGTCCACAGCAATTAGCAGCAGCAACATACTCTGCTTCAGTGGTAGAGTTGGCAACTATAGTCTGCTTTTTACATTGCCATAAAATCAACCTTTTGCCAAGAAATTGACAACCTCCTGTTGTGGATTTCCTGTCAAGGCTAGCTCCAGCATAATCACTATCAGAAAAAGCTTCCAAGTCAAATGGTGAATCTCTAGGATACCAAAGGCCCAATTTAGGCTGACCTTTTAAGTATCTAAAGATCCTCTTCACTGCATGAAGATGTGAAGTCTTTGGTGTAACTTGAAACCTTGCACAAGCACAAACAGCAAACATTATGTCAGGCCTAGAAGCTGTCAAATACATGAATGATCCAATCATTGATCTGTATAAGTGTACATCCACATCCAAAGCTTCTTCACCCTTGGGCAAGCTGTTGTTAGTCTCAATTGAGTGCATGCTATCTTTATAGTGACAAAATAAAACTTCTTCATATATCAGCCACATAACTTTGCTTGGCTTATTAGATTCCATCATCTTTCTGCATGACTTGCAACCCTAAGAAGAAAGTGAGCTCCCCCATAGAACTCATCTGAAACTTCTTGTGCATCATCTGCTCAAACTCAACACATAAAGATTTCTTTGTAGATCCAAAGATGATGTCATCAACATACACCTGTACTAACATGATATCACCTTTGTCCTTTTTGATGAATAGAGTCTTATCTATAATGCCTCTTCTAAATCTATTTTCTAATAAGTAGGTAGATAAGGTTTCATACCAGGCTCTAGGAGCTTGATGTAGACCATATAAAGCTTTTTCTACCTTATAAACTTTACCAAGGAACTGTGGATCTTCAAAACCAGGAAGTTGGCACACATACACTTCCTCTTCAATAGAACCATATAAAAAGGTACTCTTTACATCCATCTGGTACATAATAAATCTCATAAATGATGCATAGGCCAAAAATAACCTGATTGCTTCTATCCTAGCAGCAGGAGCAAAACATCTATTCTTAATAAATCCTTCTTCTTGGGTGTAACCTTGTGCAACCAGTCTTGCCTTGTTTCTAACTTACTCTCTCTACTCATCTTTCTGGTTTTATAACCCATTTTGTTCCAATGGCATGTTTGCCTTTAGGTAAATCAACCAATCTCCAAACCTTCTGCAAACTAAACAGTAGCAACTCATCTTGCATTGCCTCTATCCAGCTTGGATCTTGCAAAGCTTATGTTACCTTCTTGGGTTCTATTTGTGAGAGAAAACTGGAAAATAAGTAGTATTGATAATCTTGGTGATTTATTCTCCTCTGCCTTTTGATGTAACTTACCATAGCATGTTCTTCAGAAATTTTGGTCATCCTCCTTGTTTGAGTAGTTGAATTTATATCTCTAATGATCTGGTCTTTAGGATGATCCTTGTGAATTCTGGTTGTGGGAATAGGACTAACATTCATGGTGGTTTCCAAGTTGTTAAGGTCAGCCTCTACACCCCCATATTCATCATCATATGCACCACTAAAGATATCAGTATTTAAAAGATCAGCAGTATCCTCTAAATCAGGCATACGAGGATCAGTAGGAAGATCATCAACATTAGTAAAACTTTACCCAACAGCACTAACAGATTGACTAACAGTACTATCTGTGTTAGTGCTGTTAGCATAACCTTCCTTCTGTTGAACAAGTAATTTATCCAATTCAGCTCTCAAATCCTACACATTCTGGTTACCTTTTTTATTTGAAGCTCCTTTTTCCTTCTCTTGGCCATTTCTTTCACCCTAATTTGCTGGTTCTTCAGTAGTCTTTTTATCAGCATCATCGGCAACTGCATCCTCTGAGCTCTGTGGACTATCAGAAAGTAATGGTAGCAGAATATATTGTTAAGTAGGTACTGCATCAACATTATCTTTGATACATGTATTCACATTAGTTTGATTCCCTGCAGTAACTGGCTTATAATTCATAGAGTTTGTTAGTAAATCAATATCAAAGAGCCAATCTGGTCTACTCCCCGCAACATTGGGTTTGTTTTCAAGAAAGGTTATGTGCAGGTTCTCCTTTACTTTCTAGTTCTAGTGTTAAATACCTTAAAAGCCTTGCTATTTATAGAGTATCCAACCAAGAACCCCTCATCAGGCTTCCCATCAATTTTGCCTAGGGGATCTAAGGTATTAAAAATGGTCACAAGACATCCAAAATGGCTCATAAAGCTTATACTAGGTGGTCTACCATGTAATAGTTCATAATGTGTCTTGTTGTGAGGCTTGGTCACTAAAACCCTATTCTGAACATAACAAGCAGTATTAATTGCTTCAGCCTAAAATTTCGTAGGTAAGAATAAATCTGCTAGCATAGTCCTAGCTGGCTCTATTAGTGTCCTATTCTTTTTTTAGCAACTCTATGTTGTTGTGGAGTTCTGGTAACACTAAATTCCCTCTTAATCCCTTTCATCCCACAGAACTGATTCATGTCATTATTTTTAAACTCAGTTCCATTGTCACATCTATTTGATTTGATTTTAACTTATGTATTATTTGGTTTTCTTGCCAGTTTATAAAAGTTTTAAGGATCCCTACTAGTCTCATCTTTAGTTGGCCAAAAAGAAAACTCTAACGTAAACCTACATATAGTCATCAGTGACGAACCAAATAAATCGTATTATTAATGATTGGAATACTCCTTAAAAATGTTAGCCCAATAAGGTCCATATGCAACATTTATAAGGGCATGGTGATAGAGCTCACAAGCTTGGTCTTACAAGAGGCTTTGTGTTGCTTTCCCTTCTGACAAGCAACACAAGAATGGTCATTTTCAAAAAGCTTTGAAGGTAAGCCTCTAACAAGGTTTCCCTTACAAGTTTGTTTATTGTTTTAAAGTTTATGTGACCAAGCCTCCTATGCCATAAATTAGACTCATCTATTATAGCCTTTACAATTAAACAAGTTAAACCTCCTGAAGGAACAACATTCTTTAGATCAAAACTGTACATGTTATCCTGTCTGGGAACTTTAAGCAAGACTTGACTTTCATCAAGTAGCTTAAAGTCAGGAGATAGAATAAGACATTCAGTCTCAGTAAAAAGAACACTGTTTTTCTTGTCACACATTTATGAGACAGAGAAAAGATTAAACTTATGTTCTTTTACAAAGTATACATCTTCAACGTCTAATTTCTCAGTCCTAATTTTACCTCTACCAGTGATTTTACCTCCTTTAGGACTTCCAGCAAATGCAACAAATCCTTCATCAATGTATTGATAGTCTGTTAGGTAGGACTTGTTCCTAGTCATATGCCTAGAGCATCCACTGTCAAAAATCCCTTGATCCTGTAAAGCATATTGTGGATTACCCTGCACTCAAAATAAGAGAATTAGTTTCTCTTGTGGACCCAAGCCATCACTGACTTGAGTCTGCCTTGAGGATCAACTTAGTCAATTCTTTTAGGCATGTATGATCCACTATCTTTGGAGATATGGTCAATTACTTTTCCTGTTGGTCTCCAAATCCAGCATGCTAAGGACTTAACAACATTTTCCCTTTTTCCCTCAGCAGTACTAACTACTACTTTTGGCCCAACAGTAGTTACATTATTAACCTTAGTAGTATAAACTTTTTCATTAAAATTATTGGTTTTAGCTTCTGATTTTTGGTTTTTTTTAAAGGCCTTCTCAATGGTATGTGCTTTAAAATAAGAATATTTTCATGGGTGATGCAGCTTCCACTATGGGGTAGATGCAAGCAGTAATAACATGCCTGGGAGGTACTCTAATTGATGTTTGCAGCTCTCTGGAACGCTTGACTTAGAAGGCATTTGACTGGCACTTAGTCCTGACTTTGTTCGAAACTGCTGTTGGAAAACAAAATTTTCTATTAGGTTGTTGGGGTGAGTCAATTTGTTTTGTGGTTCACCCTCTATAGCATTGGTTCCATACGGGTTAAACTTCCCTTGACTAGTACATTCCTCATATTATTCAACACAGATTTTCCAACCATTTTATTCTCATAAAAGTTATAGTCCTTGATTAAATGATTGAGAGTTCCACATATAAAATAGGCTTTCTTATTAAACTCAAAATCATCCCTTAGTTTCTGAGTCATTAGTCCATTCCAATTTCTTTTATCAACCCTAGGACTCTGACTTTTCCTAAGGTTTTCAGCTTGTCTATATGTGTTTTGTTCAATAGCAGATTTTCTAGTATTTTCATCTGATTTAACAAAATTGATTTTAGCATAACTAGGTTTATTCTGTTCAATTAAAGGTCTAATCACACAGTCATCATTACTATCATACTCCCACTCTTTAATAATAGGAGCACTAGGCCTAACATCTTTAGGTTGTTCCAAACTATCCTTACTAGACTTAGATGCAGTTGATTCATTTCTGGCACACTAGTGTTTGTTTCACTCCATTTGTCTTATAGATACAAAACATCTAATCCATGCAAGGACATGTCAGGTCTTTAGGGCATGTAGTTCCAGTGTAGGGTGGGGGGGGAACTGCAATGAATATCCCTCAACCTTCTTAAACCTATCAATTACTTGATTATTTTACTCTTCAATCCCATTCACACTACTATCAGATGCAATTTCAAACACTTTACTTTTATTCAGATGATAATCATGTAATTCATTTTCATTTATTTGACTATTAAAACCAACACCAGACTTGTTATTAACACTTATTTGATTGTTTATCAGTTTAGTTAGCTTCATAGATGATGTTTCAAACTTTTCTAATTTTAGTTTTAAATGATCTTTTTCTCTTAAAGCCTCTGCTAACTAATTTTTTAAGTCACAACATTGAAAACACAAACAAGTTACCTCCTGCTAAAAGGTATGATAAAACACAAACCCAAGTAATTCCACTTCAACTTCAAATAGGTGATAATTAATCCTCTTCGTAACCAATTAAATCAATGAATACGAGCCTTTAAATCTGTTAAGAACATGTAAACCAAATCCAAAAACCAACAACCTTGGTTTTCTGTTTGTCCGACATCCATCATGTGTGTCAACCGATAACGGGCAAAGCTGGCAGTACAAACTTTCATAGCCAGCAGTACAAACACTCAACTGGCAGTATAAACTTTCTAACCTGTACGCGTCCTTAGCAGTACAAACATAATGCTAGCAGTGTTAAATCAAGAAGCTAGCAGTAGTATCCTTTTAACCCGAGCAGTATAAACCAACTGCCTAACAGTTTTAATCTTTTAAGCCCAAACAACAGAAACTTAATACTGCTTTACTAACAATAGCAGCATTAATATCTATGGGTAGCAGCAGTAAAGTATACATGCAGCACTAATGAGTAAACTGTTGGATTACTACTAACAACACTAAGTACTAATAGTAGTAGTAAATATATTCGAACCACAAGGTTTACTCGAACATGTACCTTATTCTTCCTCAATCCACCTTTCTCCTCTTTCTAATAACAACAGCTTCCAAACACGTGCAACATAAACATGAACACCATTTTCTTTTTTTCTTTTTTTGAATATCTCCTGTTGTTGAAAACCAGAAACATAAAACCCTTGTCAAGTTGCACAACCTGCTGCTTAATCTGACAAGTAACCAAATACAAGAAACCATACATATAAAACCCTGTAGATCCTAGATATCACGAGCCACGAGGCTCTGATACCAATTGTGGAGACCGTTTAAGCCCATCTAGGATATGTTTTATAGATAATATAAATATGCAGCGGAATATAAAGAACAATATATTATCAAACAAGGTTTTTATTCTCATACTTTTCCACCTTGCCCCAATTCTATACCTTGGAGCTACTAACTAACTAACTATTAATCTAACTACTAACTAAATGTGTACACCCACATGTTTTTCTAGACTCTCATTGGGAGAGTTCTATGTTTTTTGGATGCTTAAAACCATATGCCTGATATCTCTATGTCTAGGTTTACAGAACAAATTACAAAAGATAAGAACAAATATATCTTCCTAACATATAATATTATCTTTTATATCTTTATCTTCTTAAGGAGGTCTTCTAAAATCTTCAAAATCTTCCATCTTTTGAAGAATTCTTCTTTTGCATTTAAGTCCTTTTGTTTCATTCTTTTATTCACTTTGTCTCATCAAATCAAGAATCCCAACATTTGTCGCCTTTTCTGGAGCATTGGTATCGGTTTAAAATTATATGAGTATACCAGTAGTGTATTAAATTCTAGAACTTGTTTTTGTGATGCATCCCGAGACCGCATAGTGAGAACTAGGATTTGCTAGATAAGAGGCACTAGGATTAACCCATGTTTAAAACCTGTAATTGTTATGATGGTCACCTCGATCATATAACTATCCCACACCCTTGTCATGCACTCATTTTTAGTGCAGGATACCCCTAGTACACCCCTCCGAGCCTATCCTTTTTCATGGTTCTTGTAATTTTCTAGTTAAGCCGGACTATTAATGAAGAGCATTGTCACCCTTGAACCAATTGTTACACCCAAATCGCCTTAGCCTCCCTTGTATGTACTCGCTTTTAGTACATTATTGTTTTAATCCAAGTTAATTATTTGAGTATACGGTTGCTAACTCCTTATCCTTGTAAATACAGTTTTGAGACGATTGGGATTCATGGTAGTATTCATCTTATGAAGAATTGGGGAAGAAGTAATTTATTACCCCCAATAGAGCTCAATAAGCTCCATGTTATGTTGATCCATATCAAATCGGGTCATTAGTTAGATTGTAATTATCGAGTATGTAAAAGTTCAAGTGTAGGGTGTATCTATAAACCCCCGTGATGTATTATATGTTTAAGTAATGGCAGGGCAAAATACAAAAAAGATTTATATATAAAAAAGTGATGAAAAAAAATATACAGGCTACCATTTGCTTACGTTTATATTTATCATAGAGTCAAGAAAAGAAAAATAAAGAGATTGATGTAGAGTTTGTATATCTTGTCTGAGTCTTTGGCTTAGCAACCCAAATCAGCGTGTATTCGTATAAATAATTAGCTAACCCTTTCACCTTAAATTCACCCAAAAGTCACTCCCCAAATGTATCCCATCCGTTTTTGTTTCCATTTATGTTATCTTACACCTACACCCCACAACCCTTTTTAAAAACCTCTTTGATAGTAATGACTAGTACTTACGCCTAGCGATAAAGGTTTGATCCTTTACCAAGCCTATGGTAATTTATATGCTATAACATGTAATGAGTGTTAATTTTCCGTTTCTGATAGTTGTTATAATTTATTATACACCCGAGAGAAAGAGAGAATCCAAACACATATGTGAGGTGCTATTATATGCTTTCCGTGCTTTTAATTACGAGGTCTAGAAGGTTGGGTTGTAAACTGCTTTTAAAGAGTAGGTTAAATGCTCCCAATATTGCTATAGTCTAGGTAGAAAAGCCCATTAGCTTGAGGACAAGCTAATCCCAAGTGTAGGGGTATTTGATGAGGTGTTATTTTATACACTATTTTGGGGTCGTTTAACCCCCTAAATCATGCAAATATGCCCAGATTATGTGCTTAATTGTTTGTTTTCAAGTTTTTAGCACTTGGATGGCATTTGAAGGAAATACACGTGACGTGGGCTCATTTGGAGAAGAAACAGATAAGACTACGACTCCACCAAGTATCTTGATGAACCACGCATACATAGCATGGAGACGGCGTCACTAATATAAAGTGACGGCGTTGTGATTTTCAAAGTGACGGCGTCGAGGATTTTGTGACGGCGTCAGAGCGTAGCCGCCTTAAAGTTGATCTAGAACCATTGACGTGGCGACGACATCATGGGTTCAAAGTGACACTGTCGCGTCATTTTTCCTATATATACACAAAACCAATTTTAGGGTTTTGAGTGTGTAACTTTGTATAACTTTTAGGAGATGAAACCTAATCATTCTAGCAGCTTTTAGGTCGTCTTTAAGGCCTCAAAACACTATTATAACTGACCTTAATCCATGTTTTAATCAAGTAAGATTGTTTATCTTTAATCATTCAATATGTCTATGTGTTGTTTGATTGATTTATGTTCTTGCTTTCTTTATAACATGCTAGGCTAAACCCTCCTTTGTATTTACTTATGATAGTATGAAACTTAGATTGTAGATCCTTTTAATATTGCTTCTTGTGATGGATGTGCGCGTTAGGCTTTAGAAAACTAGCCATAAGAGAAAAAAAAGAGGGTATAATGCGGGTTGGTTTCCAAGGAACTACGACCCTAAAGTAGAAAGGTTTTTTAATGCTTCGCGCTTTCCTACTCTCCGCTGCCGCTTTGGTGCGTATTTCTCTTGTAAGGATTTACCGAGAAGCGAGTTGATTATTAGTTTAATTGTCTTATCTCATTGTTCCCGTTATTCAATATATAGAGAATACTTGTTGTAAAACCCAATATAGAAATATAAATATGATATTATTCTATATATTATATAAATTAGTATAAATTTTCTTTTTACATTTTAGTGCATGCGCACTCGATCTCAATCTCGTAATTCTAACCGTCAACAACAACAAGTCAACCCGACTTTTGTTGAACCATTTAATCTCGTGGAACCTATTGAAAATCAAGCTCCTCCCGTAGTTACGAAAGTCGATAAACGTTACTATGGCTCAATTGCTCGAAGCACCCACCGAGGGTTACGAGGATGCCATCGTTGTTCCCGAGATCACCGCGGACAACTTTGAGCTTAAGCATGGTTTGCTTACTCTTGTTCAAAACAAACAATTTTTTGGACATGACAAAGAAGACCCTCATGCTCACATTCGTTATTTCAACAAGATCACTTCTACGATGAAGTTCCCGAACGTCCCGAGTACGTCGGTTAAGCTTATGCTTTTCCCATTTTCCCTCGAGGGTGCCGCCCGGATTTGGCTTGAAAAAGAACCCCTCGATCGATTCTTACATGGGATATCTTTGTTTCGAAAATTCATCAACAAATGTTTTTCCTCCTTCTAAAACAACAAATCTTCGAAATGGTAAAACACGAGATTTCAACAAAGATTTTTGATGAAACTTTTTATGAGTCACTGTGGACCAATTTAATATCTTCTTTGGGCATGTCCACCCAATCCCCCAAATTGGATTTTTCGGAGTTAACATCAACACGATACTTTCTAAATTGCTTTGGAACTCTAATGATCAAATTCGTTGAATTCGTCGCAGGTTGTAACATTTTGTATAAAAAGCCCCGTAATTGCCTAAGAATCATCGAAGCAAATCCAAATTTCCGTAATTCCACGTAACAAACAGGGTTGCCAAATTGGATTTCAGAGCTCTTCCACCCCCGGTATTTCTCCCGATGTTGCCGAACTTAAAGTTTGTGAAGCTAAAACTGATAAATCTTCAATTGATGAACCTCCCGAGGTCGAACTCAAGGACTTACCTCCTCATCTCGAATACGCATTTTTAGAAGGTGACAACAAGTTGCCCGTCATAATTGCTAAAGACTTGAGTGTCCGGAAAAAGCCGCTCCATAAAAGGTTGAAGTCACATAAGCGAGCCATCGCTTGGAACTCTCCGACCATTATTGTATTAACCCGGAATATTATACTCACAAGATTCTTATGGAAGAGTACTACAAATCGGCGGTTCACACCAAAGACGGTGAATCCAAAAAACCACGATGTCCATCAAAAAGGAGTTGTAAAAACTTTCTTGAACGCCGGATAATAAATTACCCTACCTCGATAGTCCTTGGGTCAGCGCCGTGCATTGCGTACCGAAAAAAGGTGGCTTCACCGGTTGTTAAAAAATGATGAAAACGAGTTAATCCTACTCAGATTGGTTGACGGTTTGGCGTGTATGCATTGACTACCGAAAGTTAAATGAAGCCACCCGTAAAGACCACTTTCCACTACCGTTTATGGATCAAATGCTCGAGAGATTAGCGGGAAACGAGTACTATTGTTTTCTCGATGGTTTCTTGGGTTACTTTCAAATTTCCATCGACCCTCATGATCAAGCAAAAACAACATTCAATTGTCCTTACGGAACATTCGCCTACCGTCGCATGCCTTTCGGCTTATGCAATGCACCTGGCACGTTCCAAGGTGTATGATGGCTATCTTTCATGATATGATCAAAAATAAGATGGAAGTCTTCATGGACGACTTCTCAGTCATTGGGAATTCATTCGGAAATTGCCTCTCTCGTGTAGACAAGATGCTCAAAAGGTGCGAAGACACCAAATCTTATCTAAAATTGGGAAAAGAGTTATTTCATTTTAAGGAAGGCATTGTCCTTGGCCATAAGACTTCCAAAAAGTGGGATTGAGTGTCGATAAAGCCAAAAGTCCCGATGTGATTCTAAGTTACCTCGATCCCACCACCGTAAAGGTGTTCGTAGTTTTTCTCGGTCATGTCGGTTTCTACCGACGGTTCATTAATGAATTTTTCCAAAAATTCCCGACCGATTGACTCATCTTCTGAGAAAAATACTCCGTTTCGATCATCTCACAATGAATGTATTCAACCTTTTAAAACGTTAAAGAAAAAACTTACCGAAGCTCCAATCTTGATTGCCCCCAACTGGGACATACCCTTTGAGCTTATGTGCGATGCAATCGACTTTGCCATAGGTGCAGTCTTGAGGCAACGTCATGAAAAGCATTTTAGGCATATACACTATGCTAGTAAAACAATGAACGAGGCGGAATCGCATTACACCACGACGGAGAAAGAAATGTTAGTCGTGGTGTATGCCTTCGAAAAATTCTGGTCTTACCTCATCTTGAACAAAAGCATTGTGTATACGGATCACTCCGCCCTAAAATATCTCTTTGCTAAAAAAGATTCCAAGGCGAGATTGCTCCGGTGGGTTCTCCTCCTTCAAGAGTTCAAGTTCAAAGTAATTGACACAAAAGGAGCCGAGAATCTCGCGGCCGATCATCTTTCCCGATTAGAAAATCCTTATGAAAATGTGCTCGACCCAAAGGAGATAAATGAAACGTTTCCTCTCGAGACACTTAATATGGTGACTTTTCGTGGTGACTCAAGTACCCCGTGGTATTTGCTGATCTTGCAAATTACCACGCGGGGGCATTTCATTGTTAAAGGATGTCGTCCCAACAAAAGAACAATTTATTTCAAGGATGTTAAACACTACGAATTTGGACACCCCTATTTTTTTATAAAATATTTGCGATCTTGATCCGGCGGTGTGTTGCGGGCCAATAAGCTTTTGACATCCTCAAAGCTTGCCATAGAAGACCCATCGGGGGACATTACGGTGCCAACTACACCGCCAAAAAGGTTTTTGACTCAGGATTTTATTGGGCCACAAATACCGAGATTCCCATGACTAATGGTCCCCCGATGTGACACATGCAGCATCAAGGAAAAATTTCGCAACGAGATGAAATGCCTCAAAAATCCATCCAATTTTGCAAAATCTTGACTGTGCATCGATTTCATGGGGCCCGTTCCCGTCTTTCACGAGGGAACAAATATATACTCGTGGCGGTCGACTATTTGTCAAAATAGGTTAAAGCGAAAACGCTCCCCACTAACGACGCCCGAGTTGTTTGCAAATTTCTTAAATCTCTCTTCGCCAGATTCGGTGCCCCTCGTGCTATCATAAGTGATCGCGGAACCCATTTTTTGTAATGACAGATTTGCCAAAGGTCATGCTTAATACCAGTTACTCACCGTCTCTCCACCGCGTATCACCCACAAACAAGTGGTCAAGTTGAGGTATCCAATCGTGGCTTGAAACGAATTCTTAAAAGGACCGTAGGCGAGAACTAGTGCATCATGGTCGTATAAAATTAGAGTGCGACACTCTGGGCCTTCCGTACCGCTTACAAAACACCCATCGGTGTACTCCATTTTTTTTTTTTTTTTTTTTTTTTTTTTTTTATTTATTTTTTTTTTTTTTTTTTTTTTTTTTTTTTTATTTTTTTTTTTTTTTTTTTTTTTAAAGCTCGTGTACAGAAAGCATGTCAAAAAATCCCCCCTAACCCGATCGGAGCTCGAGCACAAAGCCTACTGGGCCATGAAGCATGCAAACTTTACCTTGAGATCGGCGGGTGCTCACCGAAAAGTTCATACTCAATGACTAAAATGAACTTCGTGATCAAGCCTATGAGAACTCTTTAATCTATAAAGAGAAAACAAAGAGGATCCATGACTCAAAGATCAAAAACCGCGTTTTCAACGTCGGTGATCAAGTCCTCCTCTTTAACTCTAGATTGAAGATGTTCTCGGGTAAGTTAAAATCCCGTTGGTCCGGACCGTTCACCATTGCCCATGTCTTTCCATAGGCACCGTTGAGTTATCTTAAAACTTCGGGCCAAATTTTAAGGTAAACGGACGCTCGTGATCGAATTTAAGCACTACTTTAAGAGGGACGTACCGCAATTTGGTTGTCCCTATTCCTCCAACCTTCCCCAAGGACAAATGAATTCGGGGATTGGGTCAAGCTTAGTGACCCTTGACCCTAAATAAGTGCTTCGTGGGAGGCAACCCATACTTATCCGTAGTTATATTATGTCTAGTAATGATATAATGTTTTTTTTATAAGAGAAGGTGTGCCTCTTTCCATTCTCGGTTGCTTGTGTTATTTGTGATTGCCAGTGATTGTCCCGGATTTTGAAGCCCTCGTGCTCGCGGTTTGTCCTTCGATCACAATAGCTTCAAAACCTCACTTCATTAGGAAAACCAATATCCCTAATCTAATCGACCTAACGGTCTAGCTTAAATCATAGCTTAATAAACGGCTAGGATTTACGTGAGAAACTATTCTACAACATAGATGGACAATGTTTAAAACTAGTATGGGGGTATCTATCGATTTGAATAATGCTAAATCATTGTTTTCACGTAATCCGTTTTTACCACCAAAAAAATAAAAAAAAGAATAAAAATTTAAAAAATTTTCCAAAATAAAATAAGTGATTTATTGTCACAATTATTACTTTCTCCTGCTGAGTAGAATAAGAATAATTTTTTGACTCGATCGAGCGTTTGACTCTAGCTTGTTTCCTTTAAAACGTTTTTAGGCTAAGCATTCCGGATCTTCGCGAAGAACGAAAAATGATAGAGTTAAATAGTGAGTAGGATTGCTAAACAAGGATTATTTGGAGAAACTTAAACTCATTATTGTATTTGTGGCTTATTTCTCCATAAGCTTCCAACTGGACTAATAATACGTGCTATTATTTTTTTTGCGATTAAACTTAAATCAACAAAATTTTTATGTAGTTAATAGCAAAAAATTTAGTCTTATTTTCAAATTAATAACTTAAATGTATTTCAAAAAGAAGTCTGTCTCTAAGTTAAAAAAAATGAAAAAAAAATAAATAAAAAAATGAGAGAAAAATGAAAAAGAAATTGAATAATAAACTGTGTGCAGATAAAAGTTTGATGCATCTTGCCCACACACCGATGTTACAACTTCTAAATAAAGCCCATAGTAAGAATAAAAATCTGAACTAAAAAAGTTTTTGCATCTTGCCGGCTCACAACCGATGTTGCAGCCTTCTAAAAGAGTCGAGGTTTACAATTGCCCATCAATGTTATTGTTTACTAATAAGTGTGAATTAATAAATCGATCTCTCTTTTTGTTAAATTTAAATATTCTTTAAACTTTAACTATTTCATTTTAAGTTTATTAAAATACAGCTATGGAATATACGGTAAAACCAAAAGTTTTTGAAACCTAAGGTCTGTAGATTCCCGATAGTTATCTATGTGGGGTGTCAAAAGCCTGGTCACTAAGCCGCAAGGTTGGGATGTGCCGAGACGAAAGTCGCTACATGGGATGATCTCGCCTTCAAACTCATTATTCTCAGGTGGAACGTGAAACATAAAATTTTGCAAAACGTTGATCCATGGTTGAAATTCAAAATGGCACAGTCACCTAATATATAATTGTCGGGAGTGAAAAGTTCACAAGTTGCATATATGAGTAGTGTTAGCATCTTAACTGATATTTAACGGTGATTTCGTTTTAAGCTTGGTTTGGGGCGAGTGAAAAGTCGGGGACGATGAATTTATCCTTTTTGGGGCATTTTCGGATCGAAATGCATCTTGTTCTATGATCCCTAACCCGGTTATTAAAAGATACGAAATCAATTATGTTGAGATAGTTGCTAAAAAAAAAAAACAAAAAGGAAAAAATACAAAAATATATGTAGGAATAAGTGTATGCCTTTAAGAATGGTAAAAATGAGGCTTTTCCTATTGATTCTTTAATTCCCCTCGATGAACACTTAGCTACTTTTCGAGGTAATTAGTCGAGGGGGATCGAGATTCTTAGTTTTCTTAAGTGTTTACTTATAGCATTGCGTGAGGACACGGAAATATCTTAGTATGGGGGATTTTGGTATGTGCTTAAATACACATACCATTTTCCATTAAAAACGCGCTTAAATGACCAAAAACGTACCAAAAATACATTGTATTTGTATGTTTTGCATTTATATTATGCAGGTAACAGATATCTAAGAAAAGGACAAAATCAAAGCCAAAACGACAAAACCGAGCACGAGAACGAAAAGAGCGTGAAAGAAAAGTCAAATCAAAGCCAAAAGTCAAAAAGTCAAAGTCAACCCCCGAGAAAGTCAAAGTCAAAGGCGTAGCCAATATCAAAGAAATGTTAAATGGGCCAACCCGTACCCATCTAATGGGTCGGGTCAGCCCATTTAAACATTATGAAGACTTTATAAGACTTAAGCCTTATAAAAAAAGCCCAAGTCCTCTTTTATTATAGCCGGCCCAACAAACAAGCCCAAGCCATAACCCCCTTATAACAACCTGTTAACCATCACCCTTTTATCCCTTTACACCGTTAGTCCTTTAAGGACTAACGGTGCAAACATTTACAAACAAAAAGGACCAAAGATGCACACCACAAGGACTGTGGTTGTAATAACATATTACACCTTGAGGGACCATACTTGCCATTTTCTAAAACTTCAAAAGGGGCGCGAACACTGTACATCTCCCACACTGAGTGTGTCCTTTCCTGCAACACCAGACAAAACACTATTCCCCTTTCTTCTCCACTTTGTCGACCAACACCTCTACACACCTCACACCTTATCCCACCACACAAACAGCCAAAGTCCACCTTGGCAATCCCCTAACACCCAATTCGTCTAAGAATAAAGACAAGGATTGAAGGGTTGAGATGATAGAACTTGGGCAACACTCATAATGGACGGCTTTGATGAGATTTTGGGACTCACTCACACAACAAGCACATCTTCAGTTCTCCTCACAGAAGAAACACAAGACCTAGAACCTTCAATAGCTTAGTATAAATAGGACTCATTGTAAGCCCTTGGGGAGGTGAGAGTTTTTTTTACCTAGTTCAACTTTCAGCTTATATTTTAAGTCTTTTTAGCTTATTGTATTGTTTTCTTAAAAGCCTTGTACTAATTTTAAGTTTAATGAAATATTGAAGTTTTTATGTTTTATCCCGTTTTTAAGTTAAAGTGTTTGATGTTTTAAAACTGTTTTATAAGCTCACAAAAGCTCTTTTTATATCATTCTTAAGCTGTTTACTTAAGTCTTACAAACTCTTTCATAGTTTGTAAGGTTTAAGCTTATTTTACCAAAAATCACTCAAAAAGCTCAAATGGAAGATAAGCCAAAAAGGGAAGGGCTTATTGCTGTCACTAGCTTGTCTTTGACAAGCTAGAGCTTGTAGATTAGCTTATTTATAAGCTTGTTTGCCCTGTTTAAGCAAGGGCTTTTGTAAGTTCTATTTTCTTCATTTTCTTGCATTTTACTGTAGCATTGCTTATTATTGCTTATTTCTGCTTATATTTGCTTATTTATGATTGCTTATGATGTTTAGTGCTTATTATGCTTGTTTTGTAGTTTAGAGATCATTTGTTTGAGTTTTCCTATAATCTGTCACTATAGCTTATAAATTAGCATAATCTGTTATAGCTTATTTAGGTGCTTATTGGTTGTTGAAATTTGCTTAATGATGTTTGTTTAACTTGTTCAATATATGGTTTTGGAAATTTGTGGTTTAAATTAGCCTTAAATCAATTTAAAAATTAGTTTTTCAAACTTAAATGAGTGTTTGGATTAACTGTTTTCATAGGTTAAAATGGATCAATTTAGTTAAGAACACTTGGGTTACTTTTAGTTATCCTTAGATCATCACTTAGACTTGTTTGTTTGAGCTTTTTAGTTTAAAAATCTTAAAATCAAGTTTTCATGATTATTGTGTTTGAATCTGTGAGTGTTGGCTGTGAATACTGTTCTTATTGTTTGATCTTGGATTATTTGATTTAAGTGTTCATTTTGTGTTTGTTCAAGTGTTAAAAGTGAGTAGAAACTATAAGCTTTAAGTTTGCATTGTTGGTTTGTATTTTTACCAATTCTGTCAATTTTTAACTAAGTGTTGAAAAAAATGCTTTTTCAATTGCTTTTTATGGCTTATGCTTTATTTCAAAATGCTTTTTGAGAGATGATAAATGTTCTTTGAGGTCCAAAGTTAATCAGTTTGTGGGTTTTAAGATCATAAGGATCTGTTTGCTAGCTTATTTTTAAGCTCAAAAGTTTGGTTTTGTGAAGATTGCAAATTTTTTTCTAAAGGTTGAATCTGTGTGAACTAGCTTTTTCATTAAGCTTTTTAAGGGCTTATTTGATTTTCAAACTCCTTTTTTAAAGTGGTTTTAGATAGCTTTTTGGCCAATCTTTTTTGTGATATAAGTTGCCAAGCCATAAGGATCATTTTTCTAGCTTAAAAATAAGCTAGAAAAGTGTCCCTAGGGCTGTTTGGTTAGCAGGATTAGCTAATAGCTTATTTGCTTATTTGAGCCTCTCAGCTTATTGCATTTGCTTAATTTAGGTTTAGTATAACTTATTAGGTTAGTTTAAATCCATTTTAGCTTATTTCCTTCAGTTTAGAG
>BQNB010133128.1:0-14458 GCA_026074375.1 Tanacetum coccineum
CATCTCTCTTTTAACATTTTCATATATTATGCAAGATAAGTCATGATGTGCTGTGGGTCTCATTTCCTCGATTAATATGTTCAATGCCCAAAAAGAGTGCACAACTGACTTTTTGAGTCTCAAATTAGTTATTTCAACCTGAAGATTGACAAAAGTTGTGTTATTTAGAAAAGTCAGCTGTGATAAAAGAACAAACCCGGTGTTGAAATGGACGCTTAACTTTTTAAAATGGAAAGTTGACTCTTCGAATATGCATTGGACTAGTTCTTCTGAGCTGACTTTCATATGAATACGTTTCAGAGGGAAAATGGAGATGAAGAATTATGTAGTGTGTATGTCCCTACAAACCATCTCTACATAGGCGATGTATTTCTGGTCAACTCTGAAGAGATCATAAGACCAAATTTATCTATTCGAGAAGGCATTGGTAAGCTCACATCTGTTCGACCTATTTATTTTCTTAAATTGTACATATTTACTACTTTTATGAACCAAACCCCCGCATGAACTTGGTGTTGTAGAATGATTATTATTAGAAAGTGAAGTCCTTGTGCTGTCATGCTAATGAAGGTCACGCTTTCCGACTAGAACGTCATTAGGAACGACTCAACCAACAACCCCCACTCCAAAGAGAAAATCTCAAACATCGTAGCTAATGATGACATTTTTATTTAAAACATTTCTTTGAAAACTCTTGATATATTATTCGCTTCATGGTACAGATATTTCCACTTCCTTTAATAATTAATTGTTTGTACAATTACTTTCACATAACCCATTTTAACATCCTTGATATACCATTTTAATAATATGTGCTTGTTTTATCCATTTGATATTATTTCTCTTTAATAATTAATTGTTTGTACAATTAATTCACCTGTCTCGTTTAACATCCCTCATATATTGTTTCTTTAAGGATGTGTCTCTTTCAACTATTCATATTTGGTCTCTCGTTTGCATCAATTAATCGTATATATGGCTCTGTATAGTCTTCTGGTTCATGATATATTAGAACAAATGAATCTTTACATTCATTTTGTTGATCAAATAATTCTTTACGTTCATTTCCTTTGACTATTACTACATTTGTACGGATATTCTTGATACTTTATGATCTATAGCTTTGTTATTTTTTGCTACTTGAAAATCATTTATGAAGCTTATAAATGTGATTGTTGTTTTTTTATCTTTGCGAAATTTTGTTCATATAGAGTTAGACTTTCCTTTTCGTTCATGGAATTGATTCGGTAAATTCCTTTTGTTTGCATTGATCAATGATCTCATTACTTCTTTTTTATATAACTACATTTCATCTCTATTCTAAAGCATTCTTTGCTCATAACATCATTGTACCCTAATATTAAAATATATACTTCAATATACCCCCTTTATACATTGACAACTACTCCTTTTTGAGATTTGTAATTTTTCTTTGATTCCTTCGTTTACATTTATTATTTCATTCTTTGATCTTGATGGGTAATGTTACTCGATATGTACTTCTTTGATCATTCGTACAACTCATTAGTTCTCAGTTTTTGTATGTTTTCTTATCTCTATCCTTTCTTTAAGGATTCACATAACATTTAATCTGTACCTACATTCACATTGCAGATACTTTGTATTTGTCTTTCATTTTATTTGGTATTTGTTTTAAGTATTCGTTTGCTATCCCATTTGATTAGTTTGTTGAACTCCTCGAACATGTTTTGACACATAACCTACGCTAAAGTATTGGAGACACCACCTATGCAGTACAACGTGCATTGTGTTTATCAACCACGAGAGTGAGAAGACTATACCGACTATGGAGGATACACTACGAGCTCGACCACAAAAGCAATTGGAATACTAATCCAGCGTTATTATAAAATTTATTGCAACGGACGTTACGCACCGGCAACAAGGCAGCACTGTTCAGACACTTTAACGACTAAGAGTGTCAACACAACACCATTTGCTAGACCAAGGTTTGGGTATTCGATTCACTAGACGACTAATAAAGATCATTCAAATACGCAACAAAATTCATGGCTGCTCAATAATCGACCGACAAAGCTGACACATATTTGAAGATAACTCTCGCAAAATGGGAAAGCCAACCCAGTTCATTTTGGCCCTTTCAAGATTCTTTCCAAAGTGTGAGTTGTTGCTTACCAACCTCAAAAAAAAAAAAATAAAAAAAAAAAGAAATCCAAGATCAACTAAGAGCCAGTCCATATTACTTTTCACGACTCCGAACCTAATATAATGTTTCCTTTCCCTGACGAAACACTAGGTATTTCGTGCTTCAAAATGACATCCAAATCGATGAAAGTCTCATTTCCCGTCGAAGAACCTCTTAAAATTATTGGACCGTGAGGTCAAGCATATGAAAACAAATTCGCATGCATAACTTCAAGGTATGATGGAATTCAAGAAGTATTTCCCGAACTTTACTCGGAACTTGAAGATCGATTTCATGAAGAAATACTCCGCATCTAAGTTACAATTTTGAACATCGTCAAATGCCACAACTTGTAGCATCGTGAACGAAGATCGTTAACGGGGGGAAGGATGCCACACCCCTTAAATTTCAGGTTAATATTTTTAAAAACCATATCCAATCATTAATTTGAATTTTATCTGTTTCATTTTGAATTTGAGACGTAAAACGAGAATTATAACCCTGTAAATCTAAAAAACATCATCGAACGTGTACCGGCTTTGGACTAAGATTAGTATATTTGTTATATGCATTATTTTATCATTTCAAAGTGTTACATAGGTCACATACACTTTCATTGTAACATTTCTTTCTACGTTTTCGCCGTAACATTTTGTAATTTGTTACATTTTTGATCAAACGGAACACCATGAAAAAGAAAAAACCAAAGAAAAACCCGTAATCTTTTCACATAAACTCTAGTTATTGTATATCTAGGGATTAGAGGTCCAAAATTTCATAGATATCCCTCCCCCTACTCAATTTACACTTATGCACGCACTAAATTATTTCTAACGGAATTTTTTCACTTTAGCTCATGGTCCCCTCCCCCTCCTTTGGCTTGGCTTACCATTTGGCTCCAAGTTTACTTTGGCTCCACTCCCCTCCCCTTTAGCTTCAAGTTATTACTCCACTATAAATACTATCCATATTTCATTTCTCATAAATTTTACACACACTAGCTAAACTCTGGCAATTTTCTTTCCTTCCTTTCTTTTGTATTATAACCGACCCACACACATACACTTGGTTAAGTGTGTGTGTTGAATTTTCAACCCAAAAAAACCTAGCTCATGAGAAGCCCCTATAAATACCACACTTTAGCACACTTAGGGTTTCATTGTTTTCCTAGCAACCAAAAACATTTTCATCTCTTTTTCCTTCTCTTTGAGGTCTCGGCCAAACAACACCCTTAATAGGGTTTCCATATCTTTGATTTCTCTTCAAAATCTAGTATTCCTAGCTATTATTCAAGGTTATCTAAGGGTATAACACCCCGTGTTTTAGGTTCATTTACGACGTCAATAAATTCACTATGTATTTTTAGTATTGCGCGCGTTTGCTTTTAATTGTAAAAGTTAAGTTAAATCGCGTAAGCTAAAAATGATCGTTCAATGTAAACGGGCACCACACAATTAAATGTTTACATCAAACAAGTGTTAAGTAATTATTTTGAGGATAATTATTAACTTTGTTCATTTTATTTTTATTGGTTGCGTAAAGTGTTTACGTTTCGCGATAAAGTACGTTTAGGCATACCCGGAACCACCAAGACTTTTCTAATACGTTCAACAAATACCCACGATTAATACCCATAGTACTCAAAATTTTCAAAATATATCATACATAATAACACATAGAAACCGGATTATGGGATGAATGAAACAAAAAGAAATATCTTTACAATTTCACATACTTGGTCTTTGTCATCACTAGACATTACATCAGCCATGCTTACCATCTTTTTTAACCATAGACTCTTGAACCCATATCTTGTTCTCAAGACCTTCATACATCATCTTTGACTACTATTATGCATATAAGACTTATATAGTTAAAAACACATACACTTCACTCCTTAGCAAGAAAAAGTTCATCTTTCTCTCCCCTTTGTCTCAAAACCCACGGCTCACCCCAAAAATCACAAACAATTCATACAAAAATTACTTACAACATTTATACACATTCCTACTTCATTTCTAAGATGACATAAGGTGTTAGAAGTTTTGTTTAAGCAATTTACCAGTGTTTTAAGCAAGGAAGGTTCCAAATTAGGTGTTTTTATTTGGTTTAGCGGTTTTCACAGTTATAATCTTAGGTTTTGAGGTTGCTAAACAAGGGTGTTACCTTGTTGTTCATCACTACACATCAATTAAGACATCTAAAACTCTTAATAACTTACTTTTAAGATTATTCATATATATGTTCTATGTAGTTAAATCCACCATTTTGGAAATGTATTTAAGACATGTAAAATGGAAATATACTTGTATTATGCTTTTATTAGACCTTATTTCCCCATGTTTATGTGGATGTTAAATATGATGTTATAAAGGAATTATATATTCTTGTACAATCATGGTTTTATGTATATAAAAGATTTATGTATAAAAATTTTATGATAAACGTGTTAATTTAGGGTTTACCTTTTTTAATAATTTGATTTAGGAGTTGATGATAAGGACTTATGACCATGGACTCTTGGACATATGATGGACAAATGGACACAATTAAATGAAACTTACATATTATATATAAGGTTGTTAAGTATTTGAGGTAACATTATTGAATATGGAAACCTTATAAAAACACTGTAAATAATTTAATATATAAAAGATGTAAAGAGGTTTTTTTGTGTATTCCAAATTCAAAACATCGGGATTAACATTTTTATAAAATAGTATTTACTCGGTTACGATCCCAAAACAGGTAAGAAACTCAAAAAACAGATAAATTAAACGAGGAAGATTACTTAGTATACAATTCAACTTTAATTAAATCGTGGTTTAATTTTTTTTATAAAAACCAAATTTAATAAAATACTTCTGCTTATATGAAAGTTTATTAATTTAACTCAATCACACATAGATTATAAAAGATTCAAAACAATAATAATCGTAATTTTTTTCGATCAATAACGAGTAGTTAGGAATACCGCGTTTATATATACTTAAATGTATAAAAATAAATACTTTTATAAAACTATTTATTATAAAAGTTACTATTCATATCATAACATGAACAGTTTTGAAACACCATTAAAATGATAGAAACTTTTAATAGACAAAGACATGCTCTAAAAAATTCTCTAATACAAAGCTATAACGAATAAAATACGACCATTTACGGGTTTTTACGATAACTAAATCTATAAAAATAATTTTTATAAAAAATTATGAACAATATTTTGATAACTCGTCTTAATACGAAAGCGTGGACAAAAGAAACGTAAGAAACGAGCTTAAAAACGAAGTAATGCTCAGTCGATTTTGCATTGAATGATTTATAAAACGTTTTAAATTTATAAATATGATTACACAAACACGTATTAGATGGATATAGCTATGTAGAATAGTATATTCCATTAGTTAATCAATTTGCTTAGTACTTATACGATCTCCACCTCCTACGTTTAATTATGTATATCATTCAGTCATCGTCCGTGACGCATTTTCTTCCAGATGTATTTTAGATAATTATTAAATCAAGGTGAGTTCATAGCCCGGATTCCACGTTTTACATTTGAATGATTTTTACAAGTTTGTGGGTGAGAAACAATGCAGTGTATTTACAAATGGACGGCAACTGACAATTTACATTACGATTACTGTTTTGCCTAAGTAGCGATAACTTGTCAGAGCCTATTAACATGAACAGTCAATTACTAGGATTTGTGAGCGCAAATGATATGTAATAGAACAATTGGGATTGACATCCCCATTTCGGGTGATTAGCTATCACTGATACAAACGAACGTCTACTCATCTCGGACATAGGATGTTGTGGATAGAACATCAACACGGCAATGTTTGCAATTTAATATTGTGCATTTCATACATGCGAGCTTCATGTCATGGCTTAGGAAAACGAAAATTACATTTTATATTGTTTGCATCTGATGCATAATCATGAGGGGGGATATCTTGCGGTCCTACATTATTACATTTACAAACCTAATGATTCACTCCAACAATATGTTGACGATTTAAAGCAATGATTTTTTCATGAGGTCAATAACACAAGGTGCAAGGGATAATATTGGTGATTTATAGTTTTGGATGCTCACGTGCGTGAAAGATTTGGTTTGCATTTCATTTTGTGATATTTGTTATGAACTAGGTTATCTTTGAATTTTGGAAACAATGGAACAGAGTTAGAAGCTTCGGGCTTTTGTAACTAACGCTTTGTTTAAATCCAATGTAATCAGTTAAATGACATTTTGGGTCGTTCTTATATTATCTTGTTTTATTGATCTATGAAGTACCACACCCCAACCCATATTCTTTTGGTACCGCAATTTGGGGTGTTACAAAAGGGTGTCAAGTGTTCGGGTCACGGTTTTTTCAAGATTTAATCAAGATGTAAGAAATTAGGTTTCAAATAATTGGGAGGGTTATGCAAGATCTGGTGTAATGTTATAGATCTAGTGTTCAATCTTATTCCTTTATCATTTGTAAGTTCCTTCTTGAACCTCCTTTTGATTTCTTTTCTTATGCTCTTGGTTTAAATTCTATTATGTTTGTGCAAGTCTTTTAAAATAAACAAGATGACACATGAACTAGTTATATTTTTATGGTTCTTTGATTTACATATTGTTTTGATTATCAGTATGAGTGACCATATGTGTTGCAACAAATGGTGATGAGATATAGAGTAGTTTTAATGATGGTTTAGATGGTGGCTAGTAGTGACGGAGATTATGTAAGATTAGCAACTATTGTGAAGTTTGGTGATGGATTTTTAGAAGCATTTACAAAATAAGGTTACGATGACACCGAAATGTTTTAGGGTTTGGGCGACTTAAAAATGTTTTCATTATTCAAAGAAATGTAGTTTTTTGGATAGCTTGTATCGTACGTAGGATAGTTTTTACATATATCGGAACTATTGCGGGTTGTTCATAAGGACTTCTACAAGAAGTTTTACAACTCCCTAGGCAGTGTACCTAATCTTTGTAGTGTAGTATAGGCAAGACTCGGGGGTTGTTATCGTTCACTCGGGGAATAGTTTGGGAAGGCTTGATCACGGTCTAATAGAATTCTAAGGGTTGAAAGAAGATTATTTTTGTATTTTTATATTTTATGGAAAGCAAGTAAATCATATATTTGAGAGGTTGGTTGGTTTTAGCTATTAAACTAAATAATAATCTAAACTACTGGTGATAATAATATAATAAAAGATTGTGTTTATTTAATCATGTATTACTTCCTAGATTGCTTCTCCTAGTGTTGTTGCTTTGTCACACTTGTGATGATCTATGTAATTATTTCCTAAGTCATGAACGAATTACACGAACCCGCCGTCTATTTAATATTCCGTTAAGGCAACGCACAAGTAAGGTAGTATGAAGACTATTACAAGGCCCCTAAGAGTATATTAAATGCATGTGAAATATATTAAGAGTGGATCAACCATATAAGGGGCAAGGTAGTATGAAGACTGTTACCCGATGGTATCCTTTCTACACAATCATGTTTTCCTAGACATATCAACAGCGATACAGACAAAAGCTGGTTTTCTAAGACCTAACATGCATATTCATCACAAGAAGCAACACCACTAAGATCTACATTCTAGGTTTCATACAATCATAAATAAACACAATAGAAGGTTTAGCCAAGCATGTTATAGATAAAGCAAGAACAGATAAGAATCACACAACAAGACATATTGAATGATTAAATAAGTCTTACTTGATTAGAACATGAATTGAAGGAAGTACAATAGGGTTTTGAGGCCCTAAAATCGTCCCTAACAGCTGCTAAACGAACTAGGGTTCGTACCCTCTTTTTATTCTAAAGTTACACACTTAAAACCCTAAAATCGGATTTGTATTTATAGGAAAATCGCTGCGACGGCGTCGCGTTTTAATCGTGACGCCGTCGTGACAAGAATATTCTAGATAATGGGCTGGATCGTGCGGGCTGACATTCTGACGTCGTCTTGAGATGAGTTGTGATGGTGTCACGTGTAATCTGTGACGCCATCTCCAGCTTCTGAGTAGAAATTCTTGAGAGATGTTGGTGTAGGTCGGTTGTCTTGTCTGTTTCTTCTCCAAATGAGCCCAAGTCACGTGTATTTCCTCCAAATGCCTTCCAAATGCTGAATACCTGAAAAGGAACGATTAAGTACCTATTTTGGGCATAAATGCATAATTTAGGGGGTTAAACGACCCAAAAAAGTGTATAAAATGACACCTCATCAAATACCCCTACACTTGGGATTTGCTTATCCTCAAGCAAATGAGCTTTTGTTAGATATTAGAAAAAGACTCGGTCACCCCGTGTATTTTACTGTTCAATATAGCTCGTAGTTTAATAGGTAAACGTATGACTTTCGGTATTGAACCGGGTACTAATACCCGGTGTATTGTAAGAACTATAAATACCTCTTCCAACTTTGGAAGAGGTAAGCATTTACTCATTTTACACACACTCTTTAGTGTGTATTATTTTCTCTCTCAACTATTCTCTCTCTCTAACTTTCTCTCTCTAGATCTCTTTAGATCTATACATGTTTGTGTGAATTCGGGAACCTACAATTGGTACCAGAGCCTAAGTGGATTCGTGATTGATTCGTGTGGTTCATTAAGCTCAAATTCGTGGCTTATTTTGGCTCAAAAAGGCCACGACTCAGATTTGATTTTGGGCTTATTTGTTTGTTAATCTTGATCTTCTCTTGTTCTACACATCAAAAAATGAGCTCAAAGTAGAGCATTTGTCTTTTGAAAACTGCCATATTAAGTCTAGTAGGTTTTTAAATTTTAGAAGCTTTTGAGCTCAATTTGTCAGCTTAATTCCTGTTATGTTAGCTTATTAAGTTAGGATAGGGTCTAATATTAGCTTATTTGATTTCCTTTTGTTTTTTTCCTAGTTAGTTTTGCTTATTAATCATTTAGTTAAGATTTAGGTAATCTGTCACTTAAGAGCTAGCTTATTCTAGTTTATTTTAGAGATTTAGAAAAAGTGTTTTCATAAAAGTTGCTTATTTCCAGTTTTTAAATAAGTTTGTTCAAAAGAAAGATTAAAAAAATGGTTTCTCAAAAAAAAAGAGGTCACAAGGGTCGAACGTGTGACCTCTCCCTTTGTACACTCAATGCATTTAACACACCACTCTCAACCAAACGTGCCCTTAGGTCTTTTCTGTTTTCATACCAACACATTATTCTTTTAAGCCTTGTTTTCTTTTTAAGTTGTCAGCCTTTAAAAGCTTATTTACAGCTTATTCTTTAAGCTGTTTGTCTAGTTTTTATTTTTCCTATGTTCTAAACAAGTCAAAGTACTTTTCATAATTTTTCCAAATTTTTATAAAATAGTTTAGTATTTTTAATTAATTTTCTAGATTAAAATAGTTTTTAATTCATAATGAATAAAATAAAAATCAAAAAATATAATTCTTTTTTCTGGAAAATTATTTTTAGTTCATTTGGATTTATAAAAAATTAATCTGCGGTTCGTAGGGCTTAAAATTAGATGTGATGCTTAATGTCGCGTTTTATTAATTCGTTTACGTTTTTCATGCATTATTTCTTAAGTGCTTTAAAATTGTTTTTCTTGATTTTTAATTTTTATTATTCATTTTTCGGTAGTAGATTTAGAAATCAAAATCAAAAATCTTTTTAACAATTCAAAACGTTGCGATCTCGATCTTAGCGATTCTTAATTTACACTTCGCCGAGGAAATAACCCGATGAGGTTTTTGAGACAACTTTGGTTAAAAGTTTGTTTCTTAAATCCAACGGAAAATACTTACTATAATATAATTGTTTACATCCTTATATACTTATATTATATTATATATAGTGTGTTTGGGCTTATCAGCTGCTGCAACAGATCTTGATGAGATTGAAGAAGTCAATGCAAACTGCATTTTGATGGCTAATTTGCTGTGAGGCATTGAATCGGGTACTCAAACTGACATAAAGCTATCCTCTATGACTCAGATAGATCAACCTTGAGGATACAACAATTATGGCAATTGCAGGATAATGAAGATATTTATATGTTTACTCAAGATTAGAGTTATTACTGAGCTACTCGGAGACGGTTCCTGCCACACACATGTACAACAAAAATGATAGTAATGTTATTTCTGAGGTTTCTAGTGTGGAACAAGATGTGGGAACAGTAGATCAACATCTTGCAACTGTTGAAGAAACACGTGCTTGCTTTTTTGAATCATTGACTATATAATTTTGTTGGTGAGTTAAAAAAGTCACACTCGGTCCAATCGCAGTTGATAGAGCAAATAATGCTGATTTGACACTGAGCTTGCATTAGATATAAAAACAAGAAAGTCTTTTGAAAATTGTCAAGGAAAAATATGACAAACTTGAAAGGTGTTATCAAAAGTCTATTTATCAAGAGCAATGTCTTACTAAAAAGATAAATGTACATCACTTAAGTTCCGGTAAACAAATAACGACTTTGAATGAGGAAATTTCAAATTTAAATAACCAGCTTTCAAAGGAAAAGTCAACTGTTTCTTCACTTCTTGAAGAAAAGAAAAAGTTGAAGTCTAATTTCAAAATACACAAAGACAAGCTTCTTGATAAACAAATTCAACTTGAGAATAAGATAAAGGAATTAAATAATATTTTGGTTAAAACGGGTCAAACAATTCAAACGATGCACATACTTTCACCTAAGCCAGACTCGTTTTACCACACCGAACAAAAAATGGCTTTGGGTTATCAACATCCTTTTTATCTCAAGCAAGCTTAGCAGAAACAACAGAGTTTGTATAATGGGAAAGTTCTATTAGAAAATCATGATCCACCTGCTGTGTATGATTCGGAGGAGACAATGCAACTTGCTCAAGAGAGTCGCTTAAAAATGAAACAATTGAACAAAGAAATAAAACCGGTAAATTATACAAAGATTAATCATCTTTCTGAGGTTTTTGTTTCTCAAACGGCCAAGTCACGTGAAGAGTTATATTTTTTAAATACTTCAAAAATGGCCAATGTTTCTAAACCAAATTCAATACCAAATGAAGAATTTTCGGATGATACTAGACCAAGTGTTGCACGAAAATTTCTAAATGAGGTAAAAAGCACCATTGTAACTCTTCAACGTGTTATCAAACAAAAAATGACTTTAGATATACACAATTGGTCGTCTTCTGTTCACCAAGAGATTTACCAAATTGTAAAGGATGAAATTTTGCCTATCGTTAACCAAGTTGATGCTAGATTGCAAAATTTCGAAATACAATTTTTGAAAGAAGCAGCCAAATTTGTTCGAGACTTCAAATCTCCTGCAAAGAACTGATGTGGAAGCTCATGCGAGACACAGGCTTTGGAATTGGAAATTCGAGAGTCTCTGAGGATGTTGTCAGTCTAGGATATTATGTCTATTTGTGCAAAGTATTCTGTTGTGTACATCCAATCTCCAAACTGAGCTTGATGTTTACGAAAGAAGTTTTGAAATTGTTATCTTTAAAAAGGAGATGAATATGCTTAAATTCGGAAATGATTGGCACAAAAAGTGTGAAGAATGCAAAATATGACAATATTTCCGTACGATAAAGCTTATATTGACATGCAACAAACGATCGAACGGTTTGCATGCTCAGTTTTGGGAGATCCCCAAGGGTAAATGGGAGGATTACTTCAGGTGTATCAGATACCTGTGATCCTTGTCTCAGGAATACTAGAGTATGGAACGTGGGAATTCGAGATTTCAGGTTTTTGAATTATGCTAATTAAAATGCTCACCTTAAGGACCACATATAAGAACATGTTTGACTCTATTCTGTGACACGAAACTCTAAACCAATCCCAATAATTGACTCTTTGCAAAACAAATTACACGACATGATCTATGAAAATGCTAAGCTAAGAGCCTAGTTATTTGTTAAGGTTTCTGAACAAAAGGACATCACCAAAGGTATGAGTGTAAATACTAAGTTTGCAAATCAATCAACCGAGAGGAAACTGTCTTTGCAACCTTTAAGAAACAATTTTGTTGTGAGATAACCAAATGCATTTCAATCTGAACGTCTAAAATTAACTCCTTTTCCAAAATCTAAGGGTCTTCTCAAGATCAATGAGTCACATGCTTTGTCAAAATCAGTCACTTCAAACTTGGTACCCACACCACAAGAATCAAAAGTTGTGAAAAATGATAAAGTGATTGCCCCATGAATGTTTAGGATTAATCCTTTTAAGACTTCTAGGGAAGAAAAGTTTGTGCCTAACAAACCCATTAAAGCAAGCGTTCGGACAAAACCGATCACTGTTTCACAACCTCATGTCATCCCCAAGAAAGATGTTAATTCTGACTCAAATGATTTGTCTTCTACAGGAGTAGACATCACTACTAAGACAAGAAGGCCACAGCCTAGGGGCAATACAAAGAATGTCAGGGCCCCTTCTGCGTCTAAGAGTAGTTGCATCAAGAATAAAAAAGTTGAAGTAGAAGAACACCATAGGAATTTACTGCGTTCTAAGAATAAGAATCATATGTCATATGAATGTAAAAACGTTAAGCTTGCTATTCGGAATGATAAATCTAAAGTCGTTTGTGCTATGTGTAAGCAATGTTTAATTACTGCTAAGCATGATGTTTGTGTGCTTAATTATGTGAATGGCATGAATTCTAATGGTAAGAAACAAAAGGTAAATGTTTCAAACACTGAAAATTAAAAGAAACAAAAGCCAACGGTTAAGAAACCTAAAAAAGTAGGCTCCAAAGAAAGACTTGCTTCACCTACACCTAGTAAACCTGAAACATTCCTTAGGTGGTCACCAACTGGAAGAATTTTTGACCTTAAAGGAAAAATAATCACATACAGTGAATCTGAGTGTCAATTTGACTGCTCAAATGGTAATAATGCATGTACTTCTAACCCTCAGGAACCTACAATCAAACAATTTCTAAATTCCACTTCTTTTCTTGGCAGGTTATCCAAATTTGTTTATGGTGCTTCTCATTAGTTTCGTCTGGAAGTTTTTGGGAAATGTCCGCTTTGGAAATGATCATGTTGCTGCAATTTTGGGTTTTAGTGATCTTCAATGGGGAAATATATTGATCACCAGGGTTTACTTCGTTAAGGGCTTGAGGCACAACCTGTTCTCGGTTGGCCAGTTTTGTGATTCAGATTTAGAGGTCGCATTCAGAAGAACACCTGTTTCATCAGAAATCTCGAAGGAGTTGATTTGTTAAAAGGAAATCGCACAACAAACCTTTACACCATCAATCTCTATGAATGATCTCGTCACCGGTCTTCCAAAATTCAAATATCATAAAGAACATCTTTGTCCCTCATGTGAGCAAAGAAAAAGCAAAAAGGCATCTCACCCACCCAAACCTGTTCCTAATTCTAAGCAGAGGTTACATCTCCTTCATATGGATTTGTGTGGTCCGATGAGAGTCAAAAGCATCAATGGAAAGCGGTATGTTTTGGTGATCGTGGATGACTACTCTCGTTACACGTGGGTACACTTTCTCAGATCAAAAAATGAAGCACCATAAGTAATTAAAATCTTTCTGAAGAAAATTACAGTCCTTCTGCAAGCTCCTGTCATCAGTGTAAGAACTGACAACGGCACAGAATTCAAGAATCAAGTGCTTCAAGAATACTTTAATAGTGTTGGCATCTCTCACCAAACATCTTCTGTCAGAACACCTCAATAAAATGGAATTGTGGAACTAAGAAACCGCACGCTAGTGGAGGCTGCTAGAACAATGTTGATTTTTTATCGTGCACCATTATTCTTATGGGCTGAAGCAATTGCTACTGCATGCTACACTCAAAACCGCTCCATCATTCACCGCCAATTTGACAAAACACCATACGAGCTCATTAATGGCATAAAACTAGATATCTCCTTTCTTTATGTATTCAGGACTCTCTGCTATCCCAAGAATGATCATGAAGACATTGGGAAGCTTGGTGCAAAAGGTGACATTGGCTTTTTTATTAGTTATTTTGCTAATTCATATGCTTACAGAGTTTACAACCGTTAGACAAAGAAAATCATAAAGACAAAGAATGTGACATTTGATGAGCTTTCAGCAATGGCTTTTGAACAAAGCAGTTTAAAACCCGAGCTTCAAAGCATGACTTCTGGAAAAATCAGTTCAGGACTCGATCTTACTTATGCTCCGTCAACAATAGCAACTCAAAAACCAACTAAACGTGATTTGGATTTACTATTCAAAGCTATGCACGATGATTACATTTGTAGTCAACCGTCAGCTGCTCCAAGAACTGTTCCTGTTGCTCAAGCACCTCAAGTTCTTCAGA
>BQNB010133129.1:4114-18516 GCA_026074375.1 Tanacetum coccineum
TGTTACTCCCTCTTAGGGATGAGCACAATATCAGATTGGTACCGAACTCGTACCGAATTAGTGGCACCGATTTTTTCTCATGCATGAAAAGGGTGTGCTGGTATCGTACCAAATGGGATTCGGGTACCAGTACTCGGTACCGGGAAATCGGTACCTATCTGGTACTTCCCGTTTTTTGTTAGATCCAAAACAAAATTAGAAATTTCATGCTAGTAACTTTCTATGACAACAACAAAAACAGGATATAACATGCATTTTTTTAGTGATTACGAACCGAGAGTTCATTATCATAACCCGAATCCGATTCATCAATATTCAACATTAAGGTTTCTATAAAAATTGTGTCATCTCTCTGCATAAAATCAACATATGTGAATTAGATACAAAATAAACTAATAATCATTGATGTAACTATGTATATTGATATATGCGAACTAGATATAATAAACTAATAATTATTATATACTAATTATATACTCGTACGTGACTAACAACTAGATTCGACAAGCTAATATATGTATATTGATACGTGCGAATTCGATATATAAAACTAATAATCATTTATGTAATTATATATCCTGATTATTAGATAAAATAAACTAATATTCATTGCAAACTACGGTGCATATTAGAGACGCCTTATTGCATATGTAAAAAAAGAAAACCTTCATTTTTTTCGGTGATGATGATCGAGATGATTTAAAGATAGTAAATTTGATGATTTGAGTGATTAATAATAAGTTGAGGTTTATTTTTTTTAGATTTGTGACAGGGCTATGGTTGTTACAGTAGATTATTGGGACGTTTGGTTTCTTTCCTTATGACTACTAAAATTTTTCGTATTTTTCGGTACAGTTTCATTTTGGTATCGGTATCGAATTAGTGGTCCTGAATTTTTTTTCTCGATTCATGGTACCGGTCCCGTACCGTATATTGGGAGTTGGTACAGTTCCGGTTCAGTACCGGAATTCGGGTCTAAATGCTCATCCCTACTCCTTCCGTTCCAAAATTATTGTCCAAATACAAGAAATACACAATTTAAAAAAATGCATTAATTACTGCTTTTGTTTATACGAAAGCAAAAATAAGACAGTTTTACCCTTTAATAATTAGTATTTTCTTTTATGTTTGTAGATAGCAATTTAAACTAAGGGTAATATTGCAAACTTAAACAAATCAACCACTCGTATTATTTTTAGAAATGGACAATTATTTTGAGACAAACCAAAAAGAAAAGATGGACAATAATTTTAGAACGAATGTAGTAATTTTTTTAATTAATTTGGATAATAAATTATAAAAAGAATGTGAGACGGAGAACATATGGTCCCACACTTTAGTGCAAAACCAGGCAAATTGATTTGGATTGTGAAAACCTCTATCGATGGGTTTTGAAAAGTAGGAGGATGTGAAACAAACGTAACTTTTTACCATGAGTCCATTGACCCCACTAAAAACTCCTTAACCAAACAGACCGTCAATGTCAAGTAATTCTCACTATACTATGAATACTAAATACAAAATTCTCATACGTCTATACTCTTAATAAATATCATCTAAAATAACGTATCTATACAACTTAAAATCCATATAATTCTTAACACTTTACAAGATTCTTTTCAACTTTTTCGTTGCCCTTAGTCCGTTAATAACTTTAGTATCAAGTCTCTAATGAGATTTCAATGTTAATCCACAAACACGCAATTCTTCATATTTCTTTCACTTTTCACCTTACCCTTTAGTCCTTCCAATAACCACATGCATTAAATCAACAATAATTGAGGTGGCAGCCTATAAAAATACCATCCATCTATTCAGCTTACCACAGCTTTCAATCCATAATCAACATATGCATTGTTCAATATAAACATAATGTTGAAACAAATTGTAGATACTAAATCTCACTTTTTATTTGATGAGTTGGATGTAAATGTTGAGGGATCCATTATCGTCATGATCTGGAGAAAAATGGGATGTCAGGGTCGTTATTGGCAAGTACATAAGCACTAACTTTGTGGTCTCTTATGGGAGGGTAAGATAGCAATTTTTCACAATATCATGAACATAACATTTACATGTAGTGTTAACACAATGTTTTGCTATGAAAATATAATGCATTGTACAACAAAGTGCAATATATCGCATAATTTTGTTGATAAGTTACAATAAGGAATCGTTTAATACATCAAAGGATTTACCATGCAACCAAACAAAGACGAATATCATATCATCAAAGATAATGCTTACAAGATTGAGCTCGACGGGTCAATGTCAATTAGAAAAAGTGTTATCAAGTTTGAAGGTTTCCTTAGGCACCCTTTTAGTTGATAGATTTTGACAACCTCCAACCTACACACAACAAGTACTTAATTGGTAAAGTTTCATCTCAACAAAACTTTGTGTTACATTGCACGTTAAATTTACAGTCATATTAAGCGATGACTAACTAAAAGAACATCATGCAGACGTTGTTGGTTACGTTACAAACGTCGGCAGATCCATTCAGTAAACATCCCAACCTGGCATACCCAGGTAAGGGTTGGATTGGGAGCTTATCCCCAAAAGCTGTTGTAACAAGCAAACACGTGTCACTACCTCATTCGTAAATGTATAGTGTTGTAAATACCGCGTTAAGTACGTGATATTATGCATGGAACATTCCATAGTGTAACCAACAATGTATGCATGATGTTCATTTAGTTGGTCATCGATCAATATGACTGTAAATTTAACGTGAAATATAACAAAAAAAATTGTTGAGATGAAACGTTACCAATCAAGTATTTGTTGCATTTTGGTTGGAGGTCGTCAAAGTCTATCTTATGAATATGGTGCCTAACGAAACCGTTAACCATGACAACACTTTTCTAACGCATGTTGACCCGTCGAGCTCATTCATGTAAGCATTATCTTTTATGATCCGGCATTTGTCTTTGTTTGGTTGCACGGTAAAGCGTTTGATGGAGTAAATGATTCCTTCTTGTAACTTTTTAACAAAATTTTGTGATACATTGCACTTGTCGTGCAATGCATTATATTCCCATAGCCAAACATTGTGTTAGCACTACAGGTAAATGTTATGTTAATGACATTGTAAAAAATTATTATCTTAGCCTCCCATCAGAGACTACAAAGGTAGTGCTTATGTATCGGCCAATAACATCGCTGACATCCTATTTTCTACAGATCATGACGATAATATATAGGTCCCCAACATTTACATCCAGCTCATCCAGGAAAAGTGAGATTTGTTATCTACAGTTTGATTCGACATAGTGTTTATATACAACAGTGCGTATGTTGACTATGGATTCGAATGCGTGGTAAGCTAAATAAAGGAATGTTGTTATTAATAGGCCGTCACCTTAGTTATTGTTCATGTGGCTCTTGTAATGGTTAAAGGCAAAGAGAAAAAGTAAAAGGAATGTAAAGAATTGTGTATTTGTGGATTAACATTGAAATGTCATTATAACTTGATATTATTGGACTAAAGGTAAGGGAAAGGTTGAAAGGAATCTTATAAAGTCTTTAGAATAATGTAGTTTTTAGGTTGTATAGATGTGTTTTTTTAGATGGTATTTACTAAAAGGAGATATTAATGAGATTTAGTATTCATTATAGAGTTACAATTGTGTATTTGGTATTCATTAAGACTTTACATTAATGGTATGAAACTTAAATTTATGTTGACTATAGATAGGAATGTGTGGTAAGCTAAAGAAAAGGTACTTTTGTTGATTTAATGCATGTGGTTTATCGTAAGGACTAGAAAACCCCAATTCACACCCCTATCCACCACGATCATATGAAAACCCCAAATCATCAATTTTAATCACCACATAGGCTTAAACCTTTAACATCATTAGTTCATCACTTTCACTCAAAACCCTTTTTACCCAAACCCCCAATTTCATATATGAACCCTAACTTTAATTATGCAATTACATTAAGAATTATATGCACTTACTTGTGGGGTTGATTGCTAAAGCTTAGATTCTTGCAAGGGAATAATCAATTTGTCACTAGGACTGGCTTTTCTTTTTCCATCCTTTTGCTATCACGCGACACACACACACACATGACCAGACACATCTTTGTAAAAATCTGACACATCTTTCCCTTGATGGAATATCTAGTCCCTTGAGTTTCATTCTCTTAAGAAATGTCATATATGACTTTCTATACTCATTTACTTTAACATTTGACTTATAGTTTGACTTTCAACCTATTTTTCAATGACTAACCAATCGTAATAAGTATTCTTTTACTTAAATACCATAGTCAAACTTACATAAGGGTATTTTAATAACTAAATACTTAAACCGGTTTTGAAATGTAACAAATATCCCCTTTAATAAGTTTTTGTCCCCGAAATCAATTTTGGTCAAGTTTGCGATCGTTCACGATACTTATCATACATCTCTAATTATCATTTGTACTTATAAAGCCCAATCTAGTAATCTTAGTCATACAATTCCATAGCCACTTATTTTCATTCCCTTGTATTTCCAAGGGATTAGGTGAACTAAATTTTCATCCCATTTCATATCAACTCTTGAACAAATTGCAAATTATTGGATTTAGCTTCATTTTTTAATTAGATCTTAACAGTGCTTTTTTAAAATTGCATTGTTTCGCTCTTAGGTTCTATCAACTTTCGTCTCTTTCTCTTGACATCGTGTCATTTACATCACATATTACTAAGGATAATGTTTCTATTTCACCAATTTTCTAGTAAAACATTATGCTTCCTCACATTCATCTCCAAAACCTCCAATAAGAAAAGAAAGGCTTGTCATATAAGTAAATTATCTACTTTAACATTATATAAATCAAAATTTGAATACTATACGTTTATACCCATAATATCCATCGATGCGTTAATATGACTTAGGTCAATTTCGGTCACTCTTGCATTCAACTCTCATATCATATGATATATTTGAGAGATTCTTAATTTGAACTCAATTTATTAACATATAGATGGCTAACTTCTTTTAAACTTCCAACAAGTATGACTTAAACAACACTAATAAGTTAAACTCCATACATTTCTTAGAAAACTTTTGTAAATTCATGGGGAATACCTCTTATGATCAATTAAGTCACTTAACAACAAATCTTTTATTATGCGTATTTATCTTATATGCTTCATACCTTACTCTTGATATAGTAATTTATTCCCATTTATGCTTATCTTATCTTCTTAAAAAACTAGACTTGTTTTACCTTTTACATTTCAAATCTTAACTCGTACTCGTGTTGTATCAAATACGCATAAGTCAAATGATTTGCAATTTCATTATTTAAATGAAATGGCGTCCCATTTCAATGAGATTACAAAATTCGTGGTTTGATGAATTACATTTTCTTTATTTAAATGAAATGGCGTCCTATTTAATTTAAGTAAAAAGATTATAAATGCATCCTATTTATTCATTTTTGACACGACATTTATACACACTAAAGAATCTATTTCTTTTTCTTACTTTACATATTCTTATTGCCTCTCGCAATTTCATCACACTTTTTAATTCCTTGTTATCTTAGACTTATACCTCATCAACTTTATGTATTTTGACAATACATTTTAAGTTTTATCTTTATTAGTCTTGGATCCAATCTCGCTAACCTTTCCCGAAGGAAACTTGGCCTTTCCCTGAAGAGCTTTACTTTTCCCCGAAGGGACTTAACCATATCCTCGCGGTATCACAAACCAAAGTTGGCCTTAACACATCCAACCCATAAAGGGTGGACCTTAACCATGCCAAAGAAAAAGGCATTCCATGACGGTTAAGGCATGCTAATCCCGTGCCATGAAGGCAAGCTAACACATGCCATAAAAAAGGCAATGCATGCCGATAAAGGCAATCTAATCCTATGCCATTAAAGGCAATCTAACACATGCCATAAAAGGCAATACATGCCGGTGAGGCAAGCTAATCTCATTTTATGAAAGGCAAGCTAACACATGCCATAAAAAGGCAATCCATGCCGATGAAGGCGAGCTAATCCCATGTCATGAAAGGCAAGCTAACACATGCCATAAAAAGGCAATCTATGTCGGTGAAGGCAAGCTAATCCCATGCCATAAAAGGAAAGCTATACCATTTTAGAGGATTTCCTCAAACCTCCCCCAAAAGGTTCGTGACGAGCATTGGATCCAAGCTATTATTACTTTATCTTTCGTACTCTTTTATCATTCACGTACTTCTATAAATAAGTATCTATAACACCCGTATGCTTTAAACCACCAGGTAGATACATACTCATACAACCATTTTTATATCTTAAACAACTTCTTTCATTATCTTACCGTGCTCATTATGCACATTTTAAATATACGGCTAAGAGATAGAGGGATAAGGGAAAAGAACGCGAGATACATAGAAAAATTAGGAGATGATTAATTTTGATCTTGATATCATAGTAGGAATACAATTGTCTTGCCTCTTCATTAACTAGCTATCTATATCTATAAACTATATAAAAGAAGGTTTTTGAGAAAGTGATCTTGACCTAAAAACGACACGTAGATAATCAATCAATAATCAACGAATGACATTCACAGCCAATTACTCGATAATTAATTCTCACAAAAAAAACCCATACAAACTTCTACTGCAGCCTCTCCCCTTCAATCAATTTCTAACCCTAGATCTGTGAATCCATAACTCTAATCAAGTTCTTGAATCCATAACTCTAATCACTCATCTTTGAATTAACCAAAATAACCCAAAAAACTAAAATCCCCAATCTAATTATCCAATTATACGAGCGAAACATGATTTCTTCAATCTACAGATCGGTAAGCCATAATTTCATAATCAATCCAATTGAAATATTTATTTCACAAAGTTTGTACCTGATTATACTAACTTGGTTTTTGTTTTTCGTGTTCTATCTAATATATAATCATAAATTTAAATTTGTGAACAGGTGAGTCCGTGAATTTAAATTCATTATATTCACAAATGGATAAAAGTTCTATGTAAGTTATAATATTACATGCATACTAAGTGCTTGATTAAATGCCTTAACGAAGATAAAAGGTTCTAACCGAAGATCACTTATTGTTTACAACTTTATAGGATTTCAAATTTAAGCTATGATTGGAAATGGCTATTGGAAATGAAGGTATGCGATTGTTCTCATGTGAAATAAGTTGTTGTTGAATGTTCTCTATGCATGTGCTTTCTGTTGTGGTACCACACATCAAGACAAACGGACTTTGTTTCACATTTACTTATGGAGAGGTAAAAAAAAAATTCATTTACCAATTTTCTCTATGCAGTTTGGTACTTCGTTCTTTGATAACTTCATTTAACCTTCTATGTATTGGTGGATAATAGGCCATGGCCGGAAGTTTTTCCATCGCGACTGTCACACCCCGTAAAGTTTAGGTCAATATTTTAAACTATTCCGATCATTAATTTGAATTTTATCCGTTACGTTTGAATTTAACCTAAAACCGAGAGGTTATCCCGCGTAAATCTGAAAAAAGTCATCGGACGCAATCCGGCTCCGGATATTAATTAGTCTAGATATTATATGCATTATTTTATCCTTTCTAAGTGTTTCGTAGTGTACGTTCACTCCTGATATTTAATTTTTCGATTTAGCGTATTATTTACGTTTTTTGGGTTTTTGATCAAACGAAAACCCGTAATCTTTTCGTGTAAACTCTAGTTATCGTTCATGTCGAGTTTGAAAATCAAAAATTTCATGACTCCCCCCCTCTTGCTTGTTCGAACGGCCAAACCACAAGGAAAGACAACATCAAGTCTAAAATTAATTCATAAGAAATTTTTATGCTTTAATTTGAAAATTTTAGAAGCATGCAAGGTGGTGTAAGAACACTTGTATTTATGCATGCAAGATTTGGACCACAAACCCACTAACAAGAATCAAGAGAATATGAATTAATTAGGATGGCTAGTTAGTTAACCATGACCCTCCTTGGCTCTTTGCGTCTGAACCCACCACCACAACACAACAATTGGGGTTTGTTTGGCCACTTAGCCATTTGGTTCTATTGTTTGTGTAGCCTCAAGTCCCCTAAACCCTACTTCACATCCTATAAATACCTTTTGATAGAACATAGGGTTCTCATTCATTTCATAGCCTTAAAAATTGTTTTCTCCCTTCCCTTTTCCTCTCCTTGCTCACGGCAAACATACACATACATATACTTTTCATAGTTTTGATTTCTATCAAGATTCATTCATCCTAATATCATTTCTAATCATATCTAAGGGTGTTCCAATGGTTTAATCATTGTTTTCAAGGTTTTCTAAAGATTTCAAGAGTTAGGGTTTTGATATTTCAAGAGGGTTTTTGCAAGATCATTTGGGGTTTATAGATCTAAGGATTTTGGGTTAGCTCTTGTGTGTTTTTTGACTTATCTTGTTCTTATAAGTGTTCTATTTCATCTCTTGTGATTTCTTTATGGTTCTTATGCAAGGTTAAGGCTTATGTGTTTGTGGTTTTTGAAAATAAACAAGTTAAAACATAAACTAGTATTGTTTTATGACTCTTTGATTTACAAAAGGTTTGGTTGTGAGTATGAGTGATCATGAGTGTTGCAACAATAGAAATGATAGGATTAGGTTAGTAATGATCGTGGTTTAGATGGCGAAACATTGGTTGGTTTAGTAGTGAACGGGACTAGGTTAGAATATGCACTATTGTGAAGTTTGGAGGAATTTTGGGAGCATTTGCGAAAAATATGGTTGCTGATCTGATTTTGTTTTAAGGTTTTGGGCGACTTAAAAATGTTTCATTAGTCAAGAAAGTAGTTTTTGGAGAGCTTATTTTGAATAGATAGATTTTCATATATCGAACACTAAAAGCGGATTTAAAACCGCCAAGTTATGGCGAAATGAATTTTGAAACACTTTTCGAAAAAAATAATAAATGAGGTTGCTGATGTGAATAGTAAATTAGGTTTTTGGACACTTTTGGACATTTTTGAGGTTTTAAAACATTGGCAAAACATATAAAAACATTAGCGTATTGATTGGAAACATTAAAAACGTCATAAAGGTTATTATGAAATGCCGAATGTTATAAAAGCGTAAGACTTCTAAAAATTTTAACTTTTAAGATAAGTCGTCGAGCCGGACGTAAAAGTTAGACGTTTAGGTATTGATAAAGCATTTTCGGAAATATGGATTTAACAAAATATAGGGGACGGTATTAACGTCTTGAAACTTATAACTTTTCTAAAATAGAAAGTTTCCTAAAATAGTAACTTTTAGTAAACCATGGTGGATTTTAATCATTAACATTTTGTCATCATAACGACACCATTTTCTAACTAAGACACAAACACATATGGTTGCCTTCTCGTTGGTAAGCGTTTTACTTTTGGTTTCGTATATCATCTCTTAGTCCTAAGACGCGTCATTCCTTTAGGTGCCGGCTAGGATTGTGTATCATCTTTCTCTTACGTGATTATCATTCGCTCATCGCTCTAAGGTGAGTTCATAGCCCCACTTTTTACTCATTTGGAATAAATGTTTTACAACTTTGGGGTGAGAAACATTGCTTGTCTTAAACTCTGGGCACAAGTGTTTTCAATTATCATTTCCTGTTTACGTGTTGCCTAAGTAGCGATTAGACCACTATCATGCCCGAACCATCATGAACCGTTAATTACCTATAACCAATGGGATTGGTTAAGTAAACATGAATGTTATAAATAGATCTATTTGGGACTAAATTTATCCCTATCCGGGTAAGCAAGCACTTACTTGTTTTTGTGTCGATGAACGAACGAATATATTTCATGTCGGGAATTCTTTAGGTGTCTTGGTCAGACATCTGCAAGGCAATATCATCACTTTGCATATTATATCTATCTCCTAATTTAGCATCGGTGTCATGAGTTTAGTGCAACGTAAATACTTTTCATGTGATATTGTATCTGTTATAATAGTCACATCACTTTTAAAATCTCGTGGTCCAACCTTACATTAATTCGAACCTATGAATTCACCAACTTTATATTGACTGTTTTTGCCCTGTTGTTGCCCCACCCGGGATTCATCGACGGCCAGCGATTCTTATCTGACCCGGTGAGGCTATTCCTTTCGGTCGACCTTACCGCACCCATCCAAATGGGTCGCGTAAGTTGTTGACTGTAAGGAAGATAGTTGGACCTTTTCTTGCTCGTAGACTTGCATGAAGATGTGTATCTCATCGTTTATCAGATCGTCATTCTTCACCAGGTTTTACTTCAGACTTATCTTCTTCTGGTTCATCTTTGGATTCTTCATTAGATACGTTTTCAGGTTCACCTTCAGATTCATTGTTAGACACATCATCAGTTCATTCTTCAGGATGTTATGCATAAGGTCAGACTCATTCAGGACCATCGACTAGAGTTGCATCATCTAGGTTAGTTTATCCCCCGGTTATGACTCCATGATATAGTGAGGCATTTAGACGTTGAAGGTCTGCACCATTGTCTACTTCTTACCCACCGACGACATCAGAGTCATCCCTAAATTCATATTTTGAGAGATCATTGGATTCATCTTCACTTTTTGCTGAACCATCTCGCAAGAGATGCAAATCCCCTACTACTTCGGTATCGTCATGTTTCAAGATCGATAGCCCTTACTCATGCTGATCTTTTAGAACCTCGCAAGAGGTTCAGAGATTCATACTCACCCGAGGATATCAGAGAGGAGCATATAGAGATTAGTACTGCTGATGCAGAGGCTGTTGCAAATTTAGGTATTAGTGATGGAGTTGGAGCTCATACTAAGGATGGTATAGGTATGGGAGTTAAGATTACTGCTAGTGATATTAGGGAGGACGAGGAGGAGTTTGAGACTGCTCAGAGACAGTTGGAGGCTGGTTAGTTAATGGCTAGCAGAGAGAGAGCTGGTTTGACTGATAGGATTAGGAGGTTAGGACGGGAGAACCTAAGGGTTCGAGCTTTGTTGTGTATCGAGAGATATCAGGTTGACAGTCTTTGCCATCACATGGCACTTTTGCAGGAGGAGTTTTGTCAGATTCGTACGGATCATGATGATGCTCGAAGGAGACTTAGGAGATTAGAGTCGTTTGTTGAGAGGCATTTGGGATTCCGCCCTTAGTTTGGTAGTACCATGGTTATGTAGGACATTAGACTGATGGTTAGGTCTAGATGTTAGTTGTGGAAATATTGTAAATCAAGTACCCCGTCATGGGTTGATTCAAACCGAACTCGATTCTAATATATATATGAAATCTTATTTTACTATTCCATCGCGTGTTCATCTTAAATACGATATTGTTATTTACTCGTTATGGAAAAACGTGTTGTTATTATATTTTGTTTCGTATTATATATTTAATTCACGTTATAAGTCACCGAAAATCGTTTGAATCTCATCATGTGTTATGTCTTGTGTTTAGGACATGACTATCACATGTTCCGGAATGACCCATGAAGCAATCGAAGAGCTCATTGCCCAGCAACTAGCTGAGGCATTGGCTAACTACAAGGCAACCAGTGCTGCTAACGCTCTTGAGGCCGAAAGTCAAAGCCAAAATAGCAATGAGGGCGACAATGGAAATGGTGGAAATGAAAATGGTGGAAATGGGAATGGAAACCATGGAGATGGAGGAAATAACAAAAATGGAAATCTAAATGAGAACGGTAGAGGTGCTATGCCAGTTGCTCGTGTGTGTACCTATCAAGACTTTATGAAGTGTCAACCGCTCAACTTCAAAGGAACTGAAGGAGTTGTTGGTTTGACAAGATGGTTTGAGAAGATGGAAAGAGTGTTCTACATTAGTAATTGTCTAGAAGTGTATCAAGTTAAGTATGCCACTTGCACTTTGCTAGATAGTGCATTAACTTGGTGGAATTCACACAAAAGGACAATTGGAGTTGATGATGCGTTTCCTATGACATGGAGAGATCTTATGAAGTTGATGACAGAAGTGTATTATCCAAGGAACGAGATACAGAAAATGGAAACTGAATTGTGGAACTTGATTGTGAAGAACAATGATTTGGCTGCTTACACTCAGAAATTTTAAGACTTGACCCTGTTGTGTACTAGAATGGTTCCAGGAGAAGAAGACTGAATTGAGAGGTATGTTGGAGGTCTCCCTGACAACATTCAAGGGAATGTGATGTCTGCTGAACCAACGAGACTCTAGGATGCAATTCGGTTGGCTAACAGTTTGATGGACCAAAAGTTAAAAGGTTATGCAATTAGGAGTGCTAAGAATAAAAGAAAGTTTAAGAGCAATCAAAGGGACAACCGTTTACAACAACCCCCGTTCAAGAGGCAGAATGTTGGAGGATCAAATGTGGCCAGAGCCTATACGGCTGGTGGTAATGAAGGTCGGGTTTATGTTGGACCTCACCCTCTTTACAATAAGTGAAAGTTACACCATGTTAAGCCATGCATTGTAAAGTGTAGAAGTTGTGGAAAGGTTGGTCATTTGACCAGGGATTGTAAGCCCGCAGTTCCTGTGGCAGTTAATTAGAGGGCCCGGTGGTGAATCAAAGGAGTGCCACATGTTTTAAATGTGGAAGGCAAAGGCATTTCAAGAAGGATTGCCTTAAACTGAAGAATCAGAACCATGGAAACAAGCCTATTATTCCTGAAGCTAGAGGGTATGCTATTGGTGGAGGATATGCAAACCCGGGATCTAACGTTGTCATGTGTACGTTTCTTCTCAATAACCATTATGCTTATGTATTATTTGATTCAGGTGTCGATCAAAGTTTTATGTCGACTACTTTTAGTACCTTGCTTGATATAATCCTCGATACCTTAGACGTTAGTTATGCTGTCGAATTAGCCGATGGAAGAATTGTTGAAACAAATACTATGCTTAGAGGTTGTACCATAGGATTACTAGGTCATCCGTTAAACATTGATTTAATGCCTGTAGAGCTCGGTAGTTTTGACGTCAGCATCAGTATGGATTGGCTGGCGAATAATCATGCGGTGATTGTCTGTGATGAGAAGATAGTACGTATTCCTTTTGGAGATGAAGTTCTGATCGTTCAAGGATATAGGAGTGATAAGGGGAAGAAATCGACGTTGAATATCATATCGTGTACGAAAACTTAGAATTATATGGAGAAAGGTTGTCAAGTATTTCTGGCGCAAGTTACAAAGAAGAAAACAGAAGTTAAGTCGCAAGAGAAGCGACTGAAGGACGTGCCAACAGTATGGAAATTTCCGAAAGTCTTTCCAGAAGACTTGCCTGGATTGCCACCTACGTGACAAGTTGAATTTAAAATTGACTTGGTCCCTGGTGCTGCACATGTGGCACGAGCCCCTTATAGACTTGCTCCGTCGGAAATGCAAGAACTGCTCCGGTCTTGTTTGTCAAAAAGAAAGATGGATATTTATGGATGTGTATCGATTACCGTGAATGGAATAAGCTTACTCTTAAGAATCGATACCCACTCCTGAGAATCGATGACTTGTTTGATCAACTGCAAGGATCAAGTGTCTACTCGAAGATCACTTGAGGTCTGGTTATCACCAACTCAGAGTTCGTGACAAGGATATTCCAAAGACTGCGTTTAGGACTCGCTATGGTCATTACGAGTTCCAAGTAATGCCTTTTGGATTAACAAATGCACCGGCGGTATTCATGGATTTAATGAATCGGGTGTGCAAGCCATTCTTGGATAAATTTGTTATCGTGTTCATAGATGACATTTTGATCTACTCAAGGAACAAAGTAGAACATGAAGGACATCTTAAGCAAATTTTGGAGTTACTTAAGAAGGAAGAATTGTACGCCAAGTTTTCAAAGTGCGATTTTTAGCTTTCTAAGGTATAATTTCTCGGTCACGTGATTGATAGAGAAGGCATTCATGTAGACCTGGCTAAGATAGAATCAATTAGGGGTTGAGCATCGCCTAAGACTCTGATAGAGATTCATCATTTTTTAGGTCTTGCTGGTTATTACAGAAGGTTTATTGAAGGCTTTTCGAAGATTGTTAAACCTATGATCAAATTGACTCATAAGAGCATGAAATTTTGTAGGTCCAACGTCTTGGATCTGTTTAGCCTTTTGTAAGACAATAGCTAACTTGAATAAATCCAAATCAACTATATGAGAGACAATAACTATGAATACTATGTGCTAATGCGGAATCTTAACACAAGTACTAAGAAGAACACAATGTAAAACTTTGCTATTTTCTATTGATTTCTATTAGGGTTCTACCACTAAAACACTATGCCGTAATCCGACGATCAAGACAATTCCCGTGAAAGTCTTTCATAGAAGTGAATTCTTATTCTTACGAAGCAAATTACATTTCCTATTGATTTGTCCCCTGGACCTATTCTGATTCTGAATTATCCATCGCTACGCTGTTCCCAAGGACTAGCATAATCGAAATAGCGAAATTCTTGGGTCATCTC
>BQNB010133130.1:5948-18516 GCA_026074375.1 Tanacetum coccineum
AGTTTTCTCTTTTTCGAAAACCAAACACATGACCCAACCTAGTAATAGTGAGTTTTGCATGACCCAACATTTTTAATTAAAATTTTATTAATAATTAAAAAAATTACATTGATATAAAAAAAACATCATTTGATGTTTATTTGTTCGACTTCAAATGTGTTACACTAAATCGGCTTTAAGACTAGTAGAAGTTTTTGTCTGTATATATCTCTCTAATAACTTGTAACATTTCATCTTGGCTATATGTATAAAGTTTGGGGTTAAAATTGTTTATAAAATAAAAAAATATTACGGTATGTATAAGAAAATTTTATTAATGTTCAAGGATTTTTTTTATATATATAAACAAACACCCTCCTAAGAAACTAGCCGTTAGCTACTTTTTTTATGCCCTCTCAGGGGTCATATGGCAAACCAAAAAAAATGGAGGAGAAACGCGTTTTAGAAAGTCGGGTAATAGAGGGGACGTGTCCTAAAAAACGACCAACTTTCGTTTCGAACGCTGTATTTTTTTTAAAACGACAAATTTCAACTAACTCGTAATATTTATATCACAAACTATCTCATATATCTTAAGCATGATTTGACTTAACAATCATTTGATTCAATAGCTACACAAACAACATGATATACTATTGAGACACAAGCTTATTGATAGGTCGAACCTTCTATTACCAACAGCCTAATGAAAATCAAAATAATTGGAACCCCGACATTAAAGTAGATCTCTCCAATGAAAATTGCATCCTGCAGGCTGCTAATCGCCTTATCATTTTCACCTTTTTCAAGTTCCATTTTTTTAATAAAACCTTACTATATATACGTCACAACTTGAATACATCTACTACATATGAACTTTGAAATTTTCTTTTCTCGAAAAGGACGTATGAACTTGATTTTGTACAACTGGTCCAACAAATCAAGTCGAATTTATAGAAGATCCTTGCGATATTTACAATAGTGGTCCATTTCTAGTGAGTGATCGATCCATTTAACGACTCTATCGAGAAATAACATTGAGTAATTATACCATGGCTAAGCGTCGCGAAATTTAATTACCTTCATGTAAAATGTATGAACATGCATATATATTGGATGTGTTGAGTATTGTCCATATTAAAAGTCTAGGAAAAGCAAGTTTAAGTTGCTAGGTAGTTTTTATAAGTGAGACATGACGACCTTAATTACTGATAGTTTTGAGTACAAGTGGGTTCTGATGAATTGATGTGACACATGATATAATATTGATTCATCCCACAGATTTAAATAAAGTTTTTGTCGGTTGATGTTTGTTTGTGATTCTTTTATGCTCTATTCTAGAACACTTATCCTATACGAGAATGTATAGACCACTTATAACTTGAACTTTGAATTTTCTGTAACTTGAAGAAAAATGCTTAATCACTTAAATTCACTGGATGGCTTCATGTTTAAATTGACATATCGTACATGTAGGCATGTTGTTACTTGATAATAACTTTTGTAGATTGATAATTTTGGCATGTAAATGTCTAATTTCTTGTAACTCTTCACAATTTAATTCAATTAAGACAAGTTATTATAAAGCTTTAAGAAGTTTATGTGTAATGAAAATATGTTATAATACAACCAAAAGGTTAAAGAGTTAATGACATAAATCAGTTTTAAATCTTTATGAAAGACAAATATAATGGTATGCTCTACTTTAAGGACTGTTCCATTAATTAGTTTGGGGTAAACGCTATTAGGAATACAACTTACTTTTAAAATTTATCGTATAATTAACTTACTTTTTCTATTATCGATTACCACCATCATTACATTCAATTTGTGTTTCTTCTTTTGTACCGTTAGTTATTATGTGACAACGTTAGGTCCATTTAGCTAACGATCGCTTGGCATCGTTTACGTACTTATTTTCTTCCTCTTTGAGTGTGTATAAAAAATCGATTTTTTTTTATTAAAATATACTATATTATAAATTTCGAAAAAAGATGTGTTAAATTTTACGAAAAGAATTCCGAAACATAATTTTTTTCGAAACTTCTTTTTTTTTTTTTTTTTTTTTTTTTTTTTTTTATATTTTTTTTCGAAAATTTTTTATGTGTATAAAAAAAATTTCGAATTTTTTTTATAAAAATGTATATAAAAAAATTTTCGAAATATAGTTGTGAAAATTTTCGATAAAAAATTCGAAACATAAAAAATTTTCGAAATTTTTTTTTCGAAACTTCTTTTGTTTCGAAAATTTTGTATGTGGTATAAATTTTTTTTTAAATTTTTATTAATTAGTATGTATATAAAGATTTAGAAAAATGTGTGAAAATTTTCTCGAAAAAAATTTCGAAACATAAATGTTTTTCTCGATATTTTTTGTTCGAAACTTTCTTTTTTTTCTAAATGTTTTATGTTGTATACAAATTTTTTACGAATTTTTTTACGAAAATATTTTTGTATAAAAATGTCTGAAAATTTTCGATAAAAAATTCGAAACATAAAATTTTTTCGAAAAAAAGAAGTTTCGATAAAAAATTTCGAAATATTTTTTTTTGAAAAAAAAATTCGAAAGAAAAAGTTTTCGAAAAAAAATATTATATGAAAAACACTGGGACGATTTTTGCAACATTCCTCAAACGCGATCGTTATCCACAAAGTGGACTATGTTGTCACATAATAACTAACAGTACAAACGTTTTATTCAAGTTGAAACAAAATTTGAATGTAAGTTGGTGGTATCGATAATAAAAAAGTAAGTTGTTCATTACGATAAATTTTGAAAAGTACGTTGGTATTCTATAGCATTTACGCAATTAGTTTTAGTTAAGCATGTATGAGGAGCTATTCTAACTCGATTTACACCCTTTAATGTTTATATGTTAAAACATGGCTTAACAAACATTAGGACAAACAATTCTTGAGTAACAAGAAACTCGAAGAGTTAAAGGATGTTTGTTTCGGTCATTTATGTGAGCTTTATATAAATTAGGCCTTAAATTTTTCGCTATTTTGGAGAATTGTGGGCTTATATAAGTTTATCATATCGTGATAAACTTATGTAAGCCCATAACTCTCAATATAAGCTAAAAAATTGAGGTTGATGTTATATAAGCCGAAATCAAATAAGCTCGTTAAGCTCTATTAACTTTATAAGTCATAAACCATACTCCCTAAGACTTGGGAGAAAAAACAAAACCAATTCCCCAGTTTCAGTCTAATAACGAAGGGGACTGTTTGTTGTACCTGGCACAAGCTCTTTGAGGTTTGAGCTAGCCATTTGCCTATTGGGCAAGAATTAATATAAGTTTTTCATCATTGAATTATATAGTTTTGGGGCCATGTTTGGCCTTACTTTTTCAACTTTAATCTCTAAAAACCAAGTATGCCATGAAGTAATTTGTTGATAAACTTAGATATACTCGAATCAAATGTTATTTGTAACATGTTAAAAACGAGTGGAATTTAAACCAGCGCGTTGCGCAGGGAGTTAAGTTTTTTGCATTGTTGTTGTGACATGTTTCGGTTGGTAAAATATCAAATTGGTCCTCATTTATTCGTGGTTCAGAAGCATTTCTGTGGGTATATTTTTTATTTAAAATATTTATGTAAAAAAGTTGCGAATAAAAGAAACTTGAGGAGCCTTTTTATTTTATTTTTTTATAAATTTATGTAAAAAAGTCGTAAACAGTTAAAAGTTGAGGGTCCGTTTTGTAATTTTTTTTTTTAGTTTTGGCCCAATTTTGGGCTAGTTTTTGGGCCGGTACAGTATATTTTTTATTTAAAAAATTTATGTAAAAAAGTTGCGAATAAAAGAAACTTGAGGGGCCTTTTTTATTTTATTTTTTAAAAATTTATGTAAAAAAGTCGTAAACAGTTAAAAGTTGAGGGTCCGTTTTATAAAAAAAAAAAATTTTAGTTTGGGCCAAATTTTGGGCTAGTTTTATTTTTTAAAAATTTATGTAAAAAAGTCGTAAACAGTTAAAAGTTGAGGGTCCGTTTTGTAAATTTTTTTTTTTTAGTTTGGGCCGAATTTTGGGCTAATTTTATGGGCCGGTACTGTAGCACTGTAGCAAGCACTGTAGCTGCTACAGTGCCACCGACCATTTGAGAATTGTATTATAGAGTAACTAGTTATAACGAGTCGGAATTTAACCCGCGCGTTGCGGCGGGGGCTGATTTGTTATTGTGGCGTGTGGGTTAAGCAATTTTCTTTTAAGTTGTCTTTTGTATAAGTTAGAGAATCATTTGTGATAACTTTGTATTTTCGAAACCTAGTTGGTGTCCTTTTGATTTTAGTACTTAAGAGGACTTATTTGTTTTTTTATATATTTTAAGAGTGAAATTTGATGTCCTTTTGATTTATGCAGGCCACAAAAAAAAGGCTACCATATTTTTTTTATCTATTTTTTATAAGAACGTCTTAAAGGCTTGTATTTTTCATTAAAAATAGGCTACATATTTGTTACATTATATAAAAAAAAGTCGTAATCAGTGGAAAAAATTGTTTATATGTAAGTTGGGTGACGTCAAAATATTTATATGTGTTAAATGCATACGTTTTCCAATTGCTAACTATTTCCATTTGTGGGCCAAATTATTTGGGGCCAGGAAGCCCAACTGAACATTTTTATTAGCCCAAAAAATAAAGAACAAAATGGGCCGCAAAAAGACAAAATAAGAAAATGATCTTTAGTATATTGTTCAATACTTGTACATATATAGGTTTAAACATAAATCGAATTTTGTCCAGAGATTATTATTTATATTTTTGTTTGAAATAGGGTATATCAATGTTTATATGGCATTTTGTTGGTTTTTATAATCTACTCTATTTGAATGTCTTTGGACATTCATAATCGCTATTGCTTTTGTTAACATTCGACATAGTAAATCTGTAACCCGCATATAGCATTACTTTTTGAGAATCACAGTGGAAAATAATAGAAGCACGTCTAAATACGATTTTTATTTGTTCTATTACATCATATAGTAAGTTATTATGTGAGTATGTGATTCTAGTTACTCGAAACACGGGGATTACACATGAATCAAATTATTTTTAAATTTTTAGTTTAGTATGCGAATATATAAAAATTTGCTCGTGTTTAATATTTTGTACTAATTAAATACAACTAATAATTATGCATGCGTACTACATAAACATCGATTTATATTTTGTAAAAACTTTTGTTGGATAAATATTTTTTTTAACTGACATGGACGTTGATTGTTGATGTTGTTTAAATTTAAGTATTGATGTCATGTTATACACAATATGCGAGTTTGATAGCACATGATGAGCGTTAATTAAGTTAAAATATTAGGTTTTTTCGAAAATGTTTTTCCGGATAACCTTATACAAACTTTAAATAAGTTTACTTGAGTCATTGTTATAAGTACAATCACGAATATTTATTTTCATATCACAGTAATTCGTGCTCACATTTGATTTTTATATTTCTGTTAATAATAATTTAGCCATATTTAATATTCAAGCCCGTGTATGCATGAGTTAAACTTATAAAATGGAATCACAATCAGTCCTTATTGAACGCATATAATAAAAGGAATATATTTTTCGGATATTATTACTTAAACTCGTAAATAGGAAAATGGTGAGTTGTTCGTATACGTATAACATCCTCAAAAATTCTTGTTTTCATTTTTATATAAATAATCTTGTACATATATATATATATATGTGTGTGTGTGTGTGTGTGTGCGTGCGTGCGTGCGTGCGTGCGCGTGCGCGTGCCCGTGCGTGCGCGTGTGTGAGTGCGCGCGTGCGTGCGTGCGTGCGTGCGCGTGCGCGTGCCCGTGCGTGCGCGTGTGTGAGTGCGCGCGTGCGTGCGTGCGCGCCCGCGTGCGTGCGCTCGCGCGTGCGTGTGTGTGAGTGCGTGCGTGCGCGCGTGCGCGTGTGTGCGTGCGTGCGTGCGTGCGTGTGTGTGTGTGTGTTATATTTTTTAAATATAAAATCTAAGTGGTTATTTGTTTATTTTCTAAAGTTATAAAACTTGTGAATTTACACTTAACACTATATAATTTATTTAAAATTCAACCACTAAAATTTTATGAATTAGCTCCTCTTTTTTAAGTTTTTGTTTTCGCAAGTTTGATACATATATTTTATGTGTTTTTTTCCATAAAATCCCACCACTAAATTTATTAAAGTTTGACCAAAATCAATTCAATTTTTACTTTTTGTTGATGAATCACATTGTACGATTTTGCCATGTGTCAAAATAAAGCAATGTGATTAGTTTAATTTATTTTACAATAAGATTATTTTGGCAAAATTACTCTGAAATGAAGTAATTCCTTTATTAGATAAAAGATACGAAATAAACTCATATTTTAGTATAGGATTAATATCCTCTCATGTTGAATTGTAATTTTGGGTTTTGTTAAGTGAACACAAAAAATGGATCTTTTATTGTAGCAACTATATTTTATTGACAATTAAGTATCTTTCACAACAAAGGTTGTAAAAATCGTGAATCGGTAGTCAGGTGACCGACACCTTTGTAGCTTGTAATCGGTCTAGACAGGATAACCGTTGATTATTGGATTGGCTATAGGGTATTTCTGGCAAATTTTGGGTATTTTCGGCAAGATTTTTCTTAAAGAATAAATAATGATAGAAATAAACAGCGGCTATAAGTGATTAAAACAATTTTACAACGAGTTTTGGGTATTTTCGACGAGATTTACAGGTTTTCAACAAGTTTTTTTTGGTAAAGGGTTTTCCCGGTAAACGTATTACTCCAAAAAATGATCCGGTACAATAGATGTGGGTGAATCTCACAACTCATCCTGTTACATAGGCGCAAGCTAACATAACAAGCACAACTATTCCAAATGAGGATACGACTATAACTATATTACAATTGACTCGAAAAACATCAAAATTAATCTATTTCTTCTTCCAACCATGGACCGTGATATCAAAATCACCACAAATAGCCTGAGGTTTTCAAACATATCATAAATTTCATAAAGGTCATCATCATAAGGGTCGTAATCATCATCCTGTTTTGTTGACCTACATTGTTCCAACAAGTTATTAATACCATATCCACTATCATTGCCATTTTTTAAACTTGTTGATGCCATAAAAACTGCATGTTCATCGACCATATTTTCCACTTCATTATCACTATCCTCATTAACCAAAGAGACAACATTAGGTAACGGCTTCCCGTCATATACTGCTAAAAAATGATTCTGTACAACGGATGTATTACTCCAAAAACGAGGATAGTGTTTCCTCGTTTTTTTGGTAAAGGGTTTCCCTGGTAAAAGTATTACTCCAAAAAATGATTCAGTACAACGGATGTGGGTGAATCCCACATCTCATCCCGTTACATAGGCGCAAGCTAACATAACAAGCACAACTACTCCAAAGGAGGATACGACTATACCTATATTACAAATGATTCGAAACACATCAAAATTAATCTATTTCTTCTTCCAACTACGGACCGTGATATCAAAATCACCACAAATAGAATGAAGGTTTTCAGAGATATCATGACTTTCATAAAGAGCATCATCATAAGGGTCGTAATCATCATCCCATTTTGTTGACCTACATTGTTCTAACAAGCTATTAGTACCATATCCACTATCATTGCCACTTTTTAAACCTGTTGATGCCATAAAAACTGCATGTTCATCGACCACATTTTCCACTTCATTGTCACTATCCTCATTAACCGAAGAGACAACATTAGGTAACGGCTTTCCGTCATCATCCAAAGGAGTAAGTTTCCCATCAATAATTTTTCTTTCTATTTTATCAATTCTTTCAACTATAGGGGTAGTACTAGTACTACAAGATGCCACATGAAAGAATTCGTGATCAGACGAAGACACGTCATAATTGGCCTCTTTCCCAACTGACTTTGAAATTCCCCTATTTGTACACAATTCATCATCATTTTAAACCAAATTAAGCGCATTAGATGGGTTTTAATTACTAACCTCTTTTCTAGCCACCTCAGCTTGCTTCTTTTTACCACTAGTGTTGGCATTATTCTTATTAGAGACATGTCTATTAACTTGTTTAGTTGGTTTAAAACCCACATTTGGACCATCCTAAACACCTCTAGTAGCTTGTTTAGGATTCTTTAAGTTCTTCACCACATCTGAGACTATATTCTTAGGACACTCTTCCAGAACGTGACCAAATACCTTGCAACTCGAACACTTAAGAGGTTTCCACTACTACTCAACACGTATAATACACATAGAACTCCTCACCAACAAGTTTGGGCATGTCCACCATGATAGTATCTTTCAACTCTACATCAGCTCAAAAAGGGTTCTGACCTTTCACCATCGTTGACCATGGTTGATCGATTTACACAAATCAAAAAAGTTGGTGGCCGATTAGCTGCTAGACGCTGATTTAAGCTCTTTTTTTAACTTTGCTCACAACAACCTAACATGACCTCTCATGTTCAAAACTTGTTTTTGAAGTGTTAAAAATAATTGTCCATTCTCATTGTTATTGTTGGGATTGTGTCACAATGATACCCAAGTTGTGTAAGAAGTTTTTCTTCAGAATGGTTGCAGGTTAAAGTACTACTTAAAACATGTGAGGTCGATTTGAGTTGTATATTGTGAGATAATTAGCTGACGTTCAAAAAAGTTTGTTAAGGAAATGATTTTTTAAGTTACTTTTTTTAGAACAACAAATTTTTCACAACTTATACCACATATCTCATAATATATTTCACACATGCCTCGCGAGTCTTGAACCCACAACCTCTAGGTTGGTGGGGAACTCACATACCCAAGGATACCCTTGATGGCCAACTAAGCTAGCTCAGTTGGTTTTTTTAAGTTACTGCTTATGCATACAAAATCGTGTAAGTTATATACTTTTTGGAATTAAAAGTGCCTTTGATATCATATATTCATATTCGCTTTTGCAATGAGGCTAACTGTAACACCTCTAAAATGGGTCGCAGTGAAATTATGTCCGGGAGCATTACTTCATAATACAATAGCACAAGATATAAGAGAACGATCTCTAAATGAGTCGTTTGAAAAGTAATCTCGTTGATTTAATTGAAAAATAACATTTGTCCTAAGGTTTGCATCATAATGAAAGACTAGAAATAATACGACGAGAATTGATATTTTAAATATATGTAGAAATCCATGAATGTAATCTTAAAAAGTCTATACTCCAATTGTAACACCCCCAAATAGGGTCGCAGCGGAATATGGGCTCTAAGAGTGTTACATCATAGATCAATAGCACAAGATATGAGAACGACCTCTATATGAGTCGTTTGAAAATGATACATTGGATTAATTAAATTGTTTGTTACAAAAGCTCATAGCTTAACATGTTCATCCTTGAAAAGTGTAAAGATTTTAATACATAACAAATACTCCAAAATGTAATGCACTTAAATCTTTATAATAATGTGACTCCAAAATGATGACCACCAATGTATCCTTGTTCTTGCCTTATTGACCTGAGAAAAACATGCTTTAAAACGTCAACATAAAGTTGGTGAATTCACAGGTTTAAATAATGTATAAAGTAGGACCGCAAGATTTCCAAGTGTAAGACATGTAACACATACAATATCTCAAAATGTAATTACGAAATGCACTAAGCTCATGACACTGAAGCTACAACATATATGTATGCAAATTAATGCAAAAAAATGTGACAGTGTAGATATTCAACCCGCAACATCCAAATTGTTCCGACATGGTATACATTCTTCGTTTCGGTACCGCCGAAACTAGTGAGCGCTACTCACCCGAACGGGGATGTCAATCCCAAATAGATCTATTCATAACATTCGCGCTTACAATCCAGTAATTAACAGTTTGTGATTTATGGGCATAGTGGGTTATAGCTACTTAGGCAAACTCGTAATTTGTTAAAAGTGTACTTGCGTCCAAATGTAAAACAATGCATGCTTCTCACCCCGAGAATTATAAATCATTGGAATCGTATAAAAAAAGGGCTATGAACTCACCTCAAGTGAATGATTGATTATCTAAATCAAGTAAGTGAAATGTGTCGCGGAATCCGAGTGCAACCTAATTAATTATAGGTCGTATGAGTATAATGTATTTAATATAAATACAACATCACATGTTATATAGTTACACCACCACCTAATAGTTTTTGTTTAATTTAAAAAGTCGAAATAATATCTAAATCGTATTTGCTAAATAAATGTCTACTTATTTGTATATCCGTAAAATAAAGTATTATCTTTGTCCAATAATTGATTATTTATTAATAATATATGATTTAATATTTTTATTGATTATATAATGATATTATATAATTAGTTTAATTGATTTTATACAAATAGTGTACAAAAGTAAATATAGTGCACAAGGTTTTATAAACCTCATATCTTTATCGTTTTAACTCTGTTTTATACGTTCCTTATGCCCACGGTTTCGTATTAAGAAAATCTATCAAAATATTACGTTTATAATTTTTTAGCTACTGATGAACAGTAACATTTACAGATTCTATGAAATTGTATTAAACTACTTTTATATATTTAATCTTCGTAACCTTATAAAAATCATAACTCATTCATTTTAATTCCGTTTCGCTTGTTCTTTATATGTATGGAATCTTGACGAGATAAACTATTTAAATAAAATACCCATTAATTTTATAAAAATCTATGTCAAATCAGTAGCTTCAAAATGTTTATAAAATTACTTTTATAACTTTAAATCTTTCAAAACTCGTAACTCATTCGTTATAGCTTAGTTTTTCGAGTTTCTTATATGCTTGGAATCCTTCTGACATGAATCCAAATAGATCTAATACTTAACATTTTTTCGCGCTACAATCTAGTAATTACCAGTTCATGATTCATGGGCATAGTGGGTTATAGCTACTTAGGCAAACTCGTAATTTGTTTAAAGTGTACTTGCGTCCAAATGTAAAACAATGCACGTTTCTCACCCCGAGAATTTTAAATCATTAGAATCGTATAAAATGGGGCTATGAACTCACCTCAAGTGGATGATTGATTATCTAAATCAAGTAAGAGAAATGTCTCGCAGAATCCGAGTGCAACCTAATTCATTATAGGTCGTATAAGTATAATGTATTTAATATAAATACAACATAACAAGTTATATAGTTACACCACCACTTAATAGTTTTCGATTAATTTAAAAAGTCAAAATAATATTTAAGTCGTATTTGTTAAATAAATATCTATTTAATTGTACCCATAAAGAAAAATATTATTTTTGTTCAACAATGTATTATTTGTTAATAATTTTTGATTTAATATTTTTATTGATTATATAATGATATTATATAAATAGTTTAATTGATTTTATAAAAATAGCGTACAAATGTAAAAATAGTGCACAAGCTTTTATAAACTTCATATCTATATCGTTTTAACTCCATTTTATACGTTCTTTATGCCCACGGTTTCGTATATAAGAAAATCTATCAAAATATTACATTTATAATATTTTAGCTACTGATGAACAGTAACATTTACAGATTCTATGAAAATATATAAAACTACTTTTATATATTTAATCTTTGTAACCTTATAAGAATCATAGCTCGTTCATTTTAATTCCGTTTCGCTTGTTCTTTATATGTATGGAATCGTGACAAGATAAACTATTTAAATAAAAAACCTACTGATTTTATAAAAATCTGTGTCAACTCAGAAATATCAATACAGTTTATAAAACTATTTTTATAAACTTAAATCTTGCAAAACTCGTAACTCATTCGTTTTAATTCTGTTTTTTGAGTTTCGTATATGCTTGGAATCCTCATGACATGTAATATCATTATAAAATATTTATAAATTTCTATCAGATCTGTAACAGTTTTAGTTTTTATAAAAACACTTTTATATATTTAATTATCGTAATCTTGTAAATGTCATAACTTCTTCGTTATAGCTTGGTTTTTCGAGTTCTTTATATGCTTACGATCCTTATAATATGTAATAATTTAATAAAATATTTCCAAGATTTATAAAATTTTGAATTCAAACAGAAACATCAAAACAGTCCCTATATATATACTTTATAAATCTAGCTTTATAACTTATTCCTTGGTTCAAATTTGTACAAATCCTTTACAATACTTTATACCATATGTCTTACATATTTTGGGTCCTCTAAATTGTCCATAATGATTATCCAAGTATCAAGTCCTCATGATAATTTATATATAACTTTTGTAATTAAACTTTCAACAAATTAATTTATAAACTAAACTTATAAATTAACCAACAATTATATAAATATTTTTATTGTGTTCTATCACATTTTTAACATCATTTCATTATATAATTAAATAAATTCAAACCATAAACATACCCATTTGTATTTTGTAAATCCATAACATAACTCTAGGTGGTGATTAACATAATAACAAGTATGTAAAACATGTAAATGAATAATTAAAGAGATTAGGGTTCAAGTAGACCTTATGTGAGTGTATGAGAATGAAGAACACAAGCTTATACCTAAGCTTAAACCCAATATATTTCCAAGAAAACCCTAAAAACCCTAGCTTTCTTCTTGATTACAAACCTTTGTAAAATAA
>BQNB010133131.1:0-18516 GCA_026074375.1 Tanacetum coccineum
CCCGGGAAAGCTCTATACTACTTCTCGGTATCATTGATTCTGCTTTTACACTATTCTTACTATATATTTTATATTTCATTATATTATATATATTTTAAGGTGTAGTCAGAGCTGATCAAGCAGCAATTGTATCATGAAGGAACTTAGCTCTTTCTTCTATTGTAAACTGCTCTCTTTCTTGCTCTTGAAGCTTCTCAGCTAGAATTCTGTCTGCCTCAATTCTTGCCTTAATATCATCAAAGTTTTTAATGAGAGCTTCATTTGTTGCTTGTTCTTCAGCAATCTTGTTTCTTTCTTCTTCTGCTTCCCATTCTTCTTGAATTTTCCTAGCCAATTCTTCATCACTCTCAAGCTGTTTGAATTTCTTCACAGCTTGAGGAATATCATCATCTTCACTTTTAGATTCATCCTCCTCTTCAATCTTCTTCTTCCCTTTGTCTTTAGTACCTTCTCTTTGCTCTTCAGTACCTTCAAAGATCTCTTCAGTACTCTCATTGGATTCTCCAGTACCTTCAACTTGTTCATCAGTACTAACTTTGGATTCGTCAGTACTAACTTTTGGTCTGTCAGTACTAACTTTTTCAAAGTCGGTACTAACTCCTTCCTTGTCAGTACTAACTACATCTTCAGTACTAAGTCTATCTTCATCAAACTCCTTGACTTCATCCACCATTTCTCTTGTCCTCCCTTCACTTTGAGCATTTTCTGTTTCCATGTGATCAATTTTATCTTCAGGCATTACATCAAACAGAGGATCTCTTTGTACTTCTGATTCTCCTTTTGCTTTCTTCCTCCTTTGTTTGGATACAGACTTTTTGTGTACCCTTTGTTTCTTGGAGAAGCTCTTCCTTGGGAGTCTTTGTTGCAATGAGATAATCTTTAGATATTCTTTATGATGTTTGATGACAGGTTTAGCTTGCTTCTTGAGCTTGTTGATCTTAGCCTTCAAGAGTTTAATTTCCTTGGCTTGATCTGTGACCTGTTGACATAAAGAGATACAAAGATCATAGACATTTTGGAGAGTCATGTCATCCTCATTCCCTGAAAGGGATGTATCATTGGATGAATGATCTCCAAGATTCTCACCAGAAGGTTCTGGAATTGAATCAGGAACAATAGGAGTGGGTGAAGGTGTTGGTGAAGGTTTGGGGGAAGGTCTTGGGGAAGGGTCAGGTTGTTGCTCAAAAGGTACCTCACTTGGTTGAGCAGAAGATGAGTCAGGCAGTGACTCATTTGGGACTTCACCAGTGGGAGCAGGAGAGGGTGATGGTTGTTCAACAGATAGTCTTTCTGAGGAAGCACCCTCATCCTGAGTTGGTTGGACCAACATAGTATCAAACAAAGGTGTAACTTTGCCTGAGAAATGTTTGCCCTTCTTAATCATAAAAGAAAAAACTTTACTAGTTAAACTATTTACAGGAAAGTGATCTAAAGGTACAGATATATTAGCTAATTGTCTGTCTAAAAGTATAGAAATACAACGAGGATACATTACGAACTTCTTCTTTGCCTCTAGATGTCTAAGCATACCATCAAAGATTAATTTGGAAAAATTATACTTTTGATTTCGGTTTTGTTCCATGTTGGTACGTGAACTTTTTTTTGTTCCACTTAATGTAACGAACTTTCAAGTTTTGTGTTAATTTTCACCAATTTGACCGGCAACCGGGAAAAAAGTTTTGTGTTAATTTTCACCAACTTAACGAACTTTCTAATGTTCCATTTTGATACGTGAACTTTTTCTAATATTCCGTTTTGGTACGTGAACTTTTTTTCTAATGTTCTGTTTTTGTACGTGAACTTTTTCTAATGTTCCGTTTTGGTACGTGAACTTTTTCTAATGTTCCGTTAAGTGGACCATAAATGTAGCTCATTCCGGTAAAACAAGTTTTACGGTGCAAATTAACACGAAACTTGAAAGTTCGTTACATTAAGTAGAACAAAAAAAAGTTCACGTACCAACATGGAACAAAACCGAAAGTACGTTGCTATTGTACGGCTAAAACCCTTAAACTATTTACAGGAAAGTGATCTAAAGGTACAGATATATTAGCTAATTTTCTACCTAAAAATATAGAAATAAAACGAGGATACATGACAAACTTCTTCTTAGCCTCTAGATGTCTAAGCATACCATCAAAAATTAATTTATAAAAATTATACTTTTGATTAGTTGTTAAACAAATTACAGCTGTGGCAATATTTGTAGGAATTTGATCCCAAGAGGTACTTTTGGAACTTAAACAATGATTAATTGTGTGAAATAAAAACCTCCATTGGGGTGAAAACAATGCTTTATTACAAATGACTATCTAGAAACAATGTGGTAACCGACAGTACAAAGTATTAAGTACTGTTACATAGTTAGTACCGTTAGTAGAAAGTTAGTTAGTACCGTTAAGAAGATATTTAAAAGATATTTATGAGATATTTTAAGAAAAGATATGTAAGCCTTTTAGGGTTATCCTTGATATATAAAAGGAACCCACTTAGCAACTGAGTGTCCGAGAAACTGTTCAACGAATGTGGTCGATACTATAAGACTTACAGTGAGCGCATGATAAATATAACTTCTCCGAAGAAAATCAATGGACTATCATGAAACTCTACATACCTTCAGTGTTTTCAAGTATGTGGATCATGTGTGCATAGGACAGGACTCAAGAGCACCATGTTGCTTAGAAGAGAGAGATCGTCGGTAAGAGAGATTAGGGCTTGTTAATGAAGAACTTCCAGTTGGATGATTGCTGGTATTGTGCGATTGAGATGGATACATATAGGTTTTTGAGACCAAATTTTTAAATGAAAACGATCCAATTTACACTTGTTGTACCTTGGCGGTATTTTCTCCAATGAGTTCTTCAGCGGTCAAACTTTGGCCTACGTACTACTTTGCTGTCGGTACTAACTTGTCCAAACAAAGAATGAACAATGAAAAGTATCAGGAAATGCTTCAGCACATCAGTAACCCTCTCAGTGACTCTCTAAATCTTCTTAAAGCGTTGACAAGCATTACTTCTAGTTAATATGTATCCATACAACATAAAAAAAATTGTAAACTCTACCACTTGACCCATCTAACCATGACTCACTATTCAGGTGACCGAACCAACTTCCCCTCACCATCAACACATACTAACTAATTTTACCTGGTACACACCACTCCATGTATGCAACCTTTGTTGTCATCAGATGACATAGACACTCTCTTGGTGGTGAACCACACCGGCAAATACTCTTTGGATGATCTACATATTCTCATGTCTTCAAAATGCTTCACAAGAGAATTCTTACTCTGAATCCAAGCACGAACAACTTGAGCAATCTTCTTACTCTCGATTTATACATAACACCTCATATTGCCTCCCTTTAACCAATGTAGCTTATGGATTTATCATCCCTATTGAAACAACCAAGAACTAAAATCGGCTAACATCAAATGCCTTGGTTAGTAGATCAGCTACATTGTCATTAGTGTGGATCTTAAGCACCTGTATGAGTTTCTTCTCATAAGCATCTCGTATGAAGTGGTGCCTAATAGCAATATGCTTTGTCTTCGAATGATATACTGGATTCTTTACAATGCAAATGGTGCTTTCATTATCAATGTAGATCTTTGTGTTCATGAAGTTGAACCCATAGTCTAACATTTGATTTTGAATCCATAAAACTTGCCCACAGCAGCTTGCAGCAGCAACATATTCGGCTTCTGTTGTAGAAGTGGCCACAATGGTTTGCTTTTTGCATTGCCAAGTAATGAGTCTCCTGCCAAGAAATTGACAACCTCCTGTTGTGGATTTCCTGTCAAGATTTGCTCCAGCATAATCACTATCTGAGTAGGATTCCAAGTCAAATGAAGACTCTCTAGGATACCAAAGGCCCAGTTTGGGTTTACCCTTTAGGTACCTAAAAATTCTTTTGACAGCACTTAAGTGAGAAGTCTTTGGAGTGACTTGAAACCTAGAACAAGCACAGACTGCAAACATAATGTCAGGCCTAGAAGCAGTCACATACATTAAGGAGCCAATCATTGACCTATAGAGATGGACATCAACATCACTGGCTTCCTCATCTTTGACTAATGGCTTCTGAGTCTCAATTGGTGTACTGGCAGTCTTAACACTTGCAAAGTCAAACTTCTTCAGGATTTCAGCAACATACTTATCCTGGCTAATAAATATACCATCTAGCTTCTGTTTGACTTGTAGGCCAAGAAAGAAAGTGAGCTCTCCCATTGAACTCATCTGAAATCTACTCTTCATCAAAGCCTCAAATTCATCACACCAAGACTTCTTTGTAGACCCAAAGATGATATCATCATGCTCTTGGAGCTTGATGCAACCCATAGAGAGCTTTAACTACTTTGTAGACTTTCTCAGGAGACTTAGGATCTTGGAAACCTGGTGGTTGAGACACATACACCTCTTCATCAATCTTGCCATAGAGAAAGGCACTTTTCACATCCATCTGATAGACTATAAAGCCCATATAAGAGGCAAATGCTAAAAAGATACTTATGGCTTCAAGCCTAGACCTCCAGGAGCAAAAACCTCATCTAGTCTAAATTCCTTCCTTTGCCTGTGTCCTCTGTGCAACTCCAATCTAGCTTTGTTCTGACAACCACTCCCTCTTTCATCCGTCTTATTTTCGGTACACCCACTTTTGTACCGATAGCCTTTTTTCCCATAAGGCAAATCTACTAGATCCAAAACTTTTTGAATCTAAAACTGCCAACAATTCTTCTTGCATAGCATCACCCATCTTTCATTCTTCAAGATGACTTCTGAATCTTTCTGGGTTCATGTTGAGATAGAAAACAAGCAAATAAACAATGATGAAAGTCCTTATGATTGTTTCTCCTTTGCTTTTGAACATAACTAACAAAAGCATGAGCTTCAGAACTTTTATTTACTTTGCTTCTTGTTTGTACTGCTGATGTTGGATCTCCTAGAATAAGTGCTGAAGGATGAGAGGGATTAATTCTTGATGTAGAATAGGACTAACATTCACAACTGTTTTCCAAATTTGTGAAGTCGCCTTGCACCCCCATCATCATAAGATGAATGTTAAAGATACCTTCACAGTGTATCTTCATGAATATCCCCCACAAGTGGAGGTATTATTGTAGAGTATCTTCTTGGAAATTGGGGGGATCTGTGTCTTTATAAAGAGATAGTCCCTCATTAGGACTGGCAGTACTAACTGGTATGCTAACAGTATTAACAAGGTTAGTACCGCTAGCTTTAGCTATTGTGCTAACAGTACTAAAAATGTTAGTACTGTTAGCTTTAGCAGCTCCTGCCTGAGTAACCAAGTTCTCAGTTTCTTGTTCAAGAATCTTCCTGAGAGCTTCAGCTTCCTTATTAGCTTCTTTTTCTTGCCTTTGAAGTCTTGCAAGATCATCCAGAAAGACTTGTTCTTCCTCTCTTGGACCTCCTTTCTTATTATCTGATTTTGAAGCAGATGAGTTTGTGGAAGAATAGGAATGCCATATTGGCAGTCAAAGCAGTCTTGATCAGATTCATCTTCTTTTTCAAAATCCCCAGCATCAATTTTGTCTTTTGTACATGTATTTTGGTTAGATTCTTGTTGGACCTGCATGAGGTTAGCTTGATTCTCTGTCTAACAGAATGATAGTCATAGAATCAGTCAAATAATCAAGGTCAAAAAGCCAGTTGGTCCTTTCCCTTGCAACATTGGGTTTGTTCACTAGAATGTGGTATGCATTTCTGAGGTTTTTCATTCAACTCTTTTGGTTTCTAAATTATATACTCTAAAAGCCTTGCTTTGTATAGAATACCCAACTAAAAATCCCTCATCAGATTTTCCAACAAACTTGCCCAAGTGGTCTATGGTGTTCAAGATGGTCACATGGCACCCAAAAGGTCTTATATAACTTATAATTGGTGTCTTACCAGTTAAAAGTTCATAAGGTGTCTTATTATGAGGCTTGGTCACTAATACACTGTTTAGAACATAACAAGCAGTACTAACTGCTTCAGCCCAAAAAGTGTTAAGTTAAAAATGAATCTGCAAGCATGGTTCTTGCTGCCTCAATAAAGGTTTTGTCCGTTCTTTCTCTCCAAGCTACTCATTTTGTTATGGAGTTCTGGCATTGCTGTATTCCCTCTTGATCCCTTTTAACCCACAGAATTCAATAACATCCCTGTTTTTAAATTCTGTTCCATTATCACATCTAATAGTTTTAACCTTTTGATTCAATTGGTTCTCTATTTGTCTTATAAAGTCCTTAAGGATTGCACTAGTTTCATCCTTAGTTCTTAAGAAAAATATCCAACTAAATCTGCTAAAATCTCAGTGATAAACACAAAAACAATAGGTCATTATGGTTTCATATCCTGATCAATATGTATGGTCCAAACAAGTCCATATGAAGAAGTTGTAGGGTGTGACTAATAGAGCTAACTAACTTGGCCTTACAAGAAGCTTTGTGTTGCTTTCCTTTCTGACAAGCAACACAAGTGTGGTCATTTTGAAAAAGCTTTGTAGGTAAACCTCTGACAAGGTTTCCCTTCACAAGTCTGTTTAGGTTTTTGAAATTTACATGACCCAACCTCCTATGCCATTTGTTAGATTTTCATCAGTTGTAGCCTTTGCAATTAAACAAGCCAACCTCCTAAAGGAACAATGTTCTCTAAATTGAAACTGTACATATTGTTTTGTCTGGGGACTTTAAGTAATATTTGATTTTCATCAGGTAACTTAAAATCAGGAGACAAAACAAGACATTCAGAGTCAGTAAACAGAACCTTGTTCTTTTTGTCACACATTTGTGACACAGAAAAGAGATTGAAATGCTGAAGTTCTTTCACAAAGCTTACATCCTCAAAATCTAACTACCATTTTTATTTTCCCTTTACCAGTATATAGCTCATCATTTACTACCTCCAACAGGCCACATAGGGCCACCATTAAAGCTTGAAAGTCAGCAAGGTAAGCCTTGTCCCTGTCATGTGCCTTGGGAACATCCACTATCAATATTTCCTTTATTCTTTTAGATATCTATGTGGATCACATCCTGCACATTTAAAATAAAGAGATTAGACTCTCTTAGGGACCCAAGCCTGTTTGGGCTTGAGTCTGCCTAGTGGATCTTTGAAAGTTGAATAATTTCTAAGACTAGATCAACCAGATTGTATTGGATGAGAATATTTTTGTCTGTATCTGGTGTTCTCCATTTACAACCTGATGTGGACTTAACAGAAGTGTCCATTTTTCCCACCAACGTACTAACTTTCTTTTCCCTTAGCAGTATAAAAACTTTTTGGTTTGAAAAATTTGTTCTATAGTACTGTTGTTCTTTGAAAGGTCTTGATGAGGGTGAATGAGTTTTGTGAAAAAACATTTGTGGTCTAACACCATTCACAAATGGGTCTTACATTATTAACTTTCAGGGCAGTGTAGATATTACTGTATGTCTGTTAACTTTTTGTCTAGCAGTACTAAAATGGTTAGTACTGCTTGTTTAGCAGTATTAATGGATTATTTCTAGTTCTTGTTTGTACAAAAATGTAAAGGTACTAATTGGATTTTGTTTATTTACCCTTTGAACATTTGTTCCTGTTGGTTTCCTCTCCCTTGTACCATTACCTTTAGATTATTTTGATTTGTTTAGGTGAACTTGTTTAGCAAATTTTACAATGGTAATCACATCTCTTATTTTAATTGACTATAAACTACCACAGACAAAACAGTCTTTCAGTAAACCCATGCCCAACTCTTTGTTGTTACCTTAGGTTTTTTGATATGGTGTAGACTGCATGCTTACATTTTCCTTAGGTGTATTTACTTGCTTTGTTAGCAAAACTAGGTTAGCAAGTCCTTTAGTTTGTTACAGACGACATACTCGTCATACATCTGAATTTCATACTCCTCCAATGATAGGAGCATCAGACCAAATCTTTAGGTTGAACTTCTACATTTGATACATTGACAAACTGGTTTAGACTCACTAATTCAGAAGGTTCCTGTACTAATGTTAGAGTCAAGGTATCAGTTCAGGTTGTTTGGGATTCAGGGATTCATTGGTCTGAGTCTTTCTGGACCATTTGTCTATTGTAAGTCGTATATTTCAATATCAGGTCAGAGAGGGCAAATTAATTCCTGTCAGGGTGTGGGGGGGTACTGCTTGCATTTCACATGTTTTAACAAGCCTTTTATGCAAAGGTAGATTTTCAAAATCACTTTTATTGCACTTAAAGACACTTTGCAAAACTTCATTTTCATAACTCAAAATCCCACTATATCTGTAATCACCATACCCGAGCCCAAATTTATCCCTGGCACTCATATGATGATTTACAATTTTACCAAGATTTTTTGAAGAATGATTCCATTTGTCTACTATTACTTCTAAATCATCTTTTTTCTTTTTGAGCTTTTAGCCAACTATTCTTATGGTCATGTTTGAACATCGGTTTTATATCTAATTCTATTTTCATAAAATGTTGATTTTTTGTTCATACCAAAGTTGACCTTGTTGATGGGCAACTAACTGTGCTTCAACTTTCTTAAGACCTTGAGTATAAGCCTTTATCTCTACGCTAGCATCACTAAGTTGCTCTCTCTGAGCATCATATAGTCTTTTAAGGTTATAATATAGACTCTTTACCACTCATTTGAACAGGAATTTACCTGTGTGTCTGATCCTGAGCTGTTGCTAGCCATGAAAGCATAATTTTCAGCTCTTCTGAATGAGTTGTCCGTCAACCTTTCTCCATCAACTGTCACTCATGCTTTAGACTTTCTTTCTTTCCAGTTCTCTGCTCCATCTTTATTTCCAGGATTCTCATCCATCCATCCTCCTTTTTATCTTCCTTTTGTTCTACACTCTTCTTGCAAAATGCCTGTTTTGTGAGTTGTCGCATTCCACTTGGGTTTTATCAAATAACCAACAGGTTCTTTTGCTTAAACTGTAGTTTTTCTACCAGTCTTCTTGTAGAACTTCTTTTTTTCTATGGAGAGTCATTGCCACTTGCCAGTTTAAGTCTTTTCTTCTAGGTTATATCTATCAACCTGGTCTAAGTCCTCATGAATCCAGTTGAGGACAACTGATTGACTGCAAGCAAAGGAATATGATGATGTTTGTTCATGCTTTGAATTTATGACCAGACGTATTGGAAACACCATAAGCGGTATTAACATCATTTGTACTGTTGGGGTTTTCAGAAACAAATGCTACATTTTGCAAGTTGGAAGATGATGCAGTAGAGCATTTTACATCATTTTCAAAGACTTTTAGATTGTTGTACAAGTCAATCAAAACTGAGAATGTCCATACCTTGTTTGTTCCTCATAATTAAGAACTTGTAACCAAGCAATTAAAGGATAGAGATCTTAGATAATTTCTAATTTGCATTCTTCAGTAGATCACCTGCATGCTCATGAATATTAACTGACTGAGAGTTTTGGAATACTCTAATAGCCTTTGTGAATCCCATCTGTGTTGGATACAGTGAATCCTTCAAACTGTTGCTTCAAGATTGTACTTTGATCTTTTTGGATTCTCATTTCCACCATATTGGATTTGATGGGACATTCCCACATTTCTTTTGCATCAGTCATCGTATGGTATTTTGCTAGATGATCTTCTGGTATGGCTATAGCAAGTTTAGTCTAGCTTTTCTTTCTCTTTCTCTGGCCACTATTTCTTCTCCTGTTTTAGGAGGCAAAATTTTAATTTGTCCTGATGTATCAGTTGTGACTGACACAGGACCATTCCCATTTTGGATAACCTCCCAAATTGGATAGTCTGTATGAGCCAAATAGTGTTCCATCTTCATAGCCCATATATCATATTCTCCCTTTTTGAGAATAGGCAGCTTGATGGTTGATACTGTATGAGGAGTTTGTTGTGTTGGTGTTTGTTGTGTTGATGGTGGAGGTGGTGGTGGTGGATTTTCATCTTGTGTTCCAGACATGTTTAGTTTTGTTGGTTGGAGATGAATAACTGGTTTTATCTGTTCTTCTTATTCAGAGTTTCTCAAAGCTCTGATACCACTTGATGGTCCTTATAAACTGAATGGATCTTTGCAGCCTATAAAGGATGATAGCCAGGATGTATAAATACAAATGACTATGTAGAAACAATGACTATGAATACTATGTGTTAATGCGGAATCTTAACACAGGTACTAAGAAGAACAATGAACAACTGAATAACAACTTTATTAATGTGTTCTTGAGGATTACAGATTGCTAACTATGATATTATATATTCTTTATGATCTTGTCTAGAACTGTGTCTATCAACTATGCCTAGGGTTCCTTTTATATAACAAGGATAACCCTAAAAGGCTTACATATCTTTTTCTAAAATATCTCATAAATATCTTTTATAATATCTTCTCTAGATCAGGTACTAATCTATCTTTTACTAACGGTACTAACGTATCTAACAGTACTTAATCTTTGTACTGTCGGGGTTACTAAGTTATAACTGTCAGTACTAAGTATTTGTCACTGTCGGTTTTACTACAGTTAAGAAACAATAATCACGTAACATCCTTCCTTAACATGAATGTTTAAAGTATTCTTAATTCATGATTTCTTCATTCCTTTAGTTCTTTTAAACACTCAGAGGATGTATCCTACATTCTATATCATTTCTTAATCTTGTACACTTCAATCCATCTTTTAGCAGCAACCTTGTCTTTTAAGACAATTCGCAAACATCTTTTTCAGCTACTCAGCTACATCTATATACCTACAATTCAACTAAGTTGGCTTTGTAGTTTTGGTAAACTACAGCCATTAACGGATTTGATGTTCCTTTACAGTGCTTTTGCTCTGGGATAGATTAATCTCTTTATCTAAGAATATGGTGGTTATTTACCATACAGTTTATGGTAACTGTCAACCATCAACGGATTTGATTTGTCTTTACAACAATACCGTTTGTGTTTGGACTAGCCTCAATGCTCATTGTAAATAACATGTGCATTTGATAAACCATATAGTTTTTAGCAAACTATCAGCTATCAACAGATTTGAGTAGTCTTTACCAAGAACTGTTTGATCTTGGACTAGCCAACTCTTCACCAAGAAGCAAGGTGAGTTGAGAACCCTACAATTTTTGGTAAATTGTAAACCATAAACGGATTTGAGAAGTCTTTACCTCAAGCCGTTTGCTTGTGTGACTAGCCAATTCTTCTGCCTGTTAAGCATGGTGTATTGATAAACCATTTGTTGTGTGGTATGTGGTTAGACAACACTCAATCCATTCTCAGTTTCCATCTCAGTCTTAATTCTTTAGATTCTAAATCAGCAAGTACCTTCTGTTAAATGGTCAATTCCATGCTCATCGTACTTTCTTCTTTAGACTCTAATTTTAGCTTTAGCATTTGCATCAGTATTTCCTTTTTCAAAGGATACTTCTTCTCTAATTTGCATGAGTGATACGACTAATTCCTTCATCCAGTCTATCCAAAGTGAGTACCCCTTGAGGAACTATGCAGCTTCCAATCTGACTACTTTCCATGTTGTGAATCCAATAAACTCATCTTGTTTCATTGAATTGAACATACATCGAATCTCCCCAATGAACTTTATCAAAAACCTTCAGGATCTTATCTTGAGATATGTCCATCACAGTTGCTATTTATAGCATCTAAGTCTTCTCTATCAAACACTGAAAACACTCTTATCAATGTGCTGAAGGATCTCTTTTGACCATTACTTCTTGTTACCACATTCATATTAATCTCTTCTGATCTTTTAGACTCATCAAACTGTGGTTTAGTGCCAAGATTCTCAGTCTTCCAGTCAATGATTGGATACTTCTTGTCAAGATATTTCCTAATCTACTTCTTGTCCTCATCATGTAGCTATTGTTCAATGCTAATTCTCAGCTCATTATTTCTTTCTCAATGTCAGATGGGACATCTTGAGGATTGGTATCTTGTTTGAATATTCTTTTTCTGACTTATCTTTTTCCTTGTATCGTGCTTTCTCTTTCTTGTATTTTCTTCTCCTTTATCCTCTTCCTTGACTTCTTCTTTAGATTCCTGCTTGATCACTTCTCCTTTGGAGGAATCTCTCTTATTCATTTTTGTGATCAGTCTATCATCTTCAACAGACCCAATAGCAATGAAATCTTCATCTGACTTTTTATCTTTTCAGTACATTGCCTTGTATGTCTTCAAACTCATTATTTTCTTACTCTGTGAACTATGGATCCAACTCTTTCTGGTACTGTAATGCAACATGAGATTTCCAAACTGCTTCAGAAGTCGCAAAGTTCACAAACGTATACCCGACATTCAGACAATGCTTAACATCAGTTGGTAGAAAGGTGGAGCATAAGGGTTTAGGGGTTTCTTGGAACAAGTTTGATTTGCCTTGTGTGTTTTACCTCTTTCAACCACAGATGACCCACAAAAAAAAATTTGTTCACGTTGAGTAGTGCTCATAACTAGTTATGTGTGTGTGTTTTAGGGTGAAACTGTGTATGTGAGAGAGATGACATGTTCAGGAGATGAGAGGTTTTATAGACAATACTTCATATTGCCTCCCTTTAACCAATGTAGCTTATGGATTTATCATCCCAATTGAACAACCAAAGAATCTGATGAAATGGATAACATCAAATGCTCTTGTTCAGTAGATCAGCTACATTGTCATTAGTGTGGATCTTAAGCACCTGCATGAGTTTCTTCTCATAAGCATCTCGAATGAAGTGGTGCCTAATAGCAATATGCTTTGTCTTCGAATGATATACTGGATTCTTTACAATGCAAATGGTGCTTTCATTATCAATGTAGATCTTTGTGTTCATGAAGTTGAACCCATAGTCTAACATTGATTTTTGAAATCCATATAAAACTTGCCCACAGCAGCTTGCAGCAGCAACATATTCGGCTTCTGTAGTAGAAGTGGCCACAATGGTTTGCTTTTTGCATTGCCAAGTAACGAGTCTCCTGCCAAGAAATTGACAACCTCCTGTTGTGGATTTCCTATCAAGATTTGCTCCAGCATAATCACTATCTGAGTAGGATTCCAAGTCAAATGAAGACTCTCTAGGATACCAAAGGCCCAGTTTAGGTTTGCCTTTTAGGTACCTAAAAATTCTTTTGACAGCACTTAAATGAGAGGTCTTTGGAGTGACTTGAAACCTAGAACAAGTACAGACTGCAAACATAATGTCAGCCTAGAAGCAGTCACATACATTAAGGAGGCCATCATTGACTATAGAGATGGACATCAACACACTGGCTTCGCATCTTTGACTATAAAGGTTTTGTAGTCTCAATTGGTGTACTGGCAGTCTTACACACTTGCAAAGGTCAAACTTCTTCTGGATTTCGCAACTATACTTTATACTGATAATAATATACCATTCTTGGTTTCTGTTTGACTTGTGTTGGCCAAGAAAGAAAGTGAGCTTCTCCCATTGAACTCATCTGAAATCTACTCTTCATCAATGCCTCAAACTCATCACACCAGACTTCTTTGTAAGTCCCTCTTCTGTATCCATTCATTAACCGAGAAAGGTGGATATAAAGTTAGCATACATGCTCTGGGCAGCTTGATGTAACCCATATAGAGGCTTAACCCTTTGTAGATTTCTCAGGAACTTAGGATTCTTGAAAACTGGTGGTTGAGAACTCATTACCTCTTCATCAATCTTGGCCATAGAGAAAGGCACTTTTTCAAATCCATCTGATAGACTTAAAGCCCATATACGAGGGGCAAATGCTAAAACAGATCCTTCTGCTTCAAGCCTAGCCAAGGGAGCAAAACCCTCATCTAGTTATTCTTCCTCTTGCCTGTGTTCCCTGAGCAACCATCTAGCTTTGTTAACTGACAAACCACTCCTCATTTTCACTCCTTTCTTATTTCGGTACACCCACTTTGCTACCGATAGCCTTTTTCCCATAGGCATAATTACTAGGCATCCAAAACTTTGAATCTCAAACTACAACGATTCTTCTTGATAGCATAACCCATCTTTCATCTTCAGCGCTTCTGAAATCTTTCTTGGGTTCATGTTGAGATTGGAAACAAGCAAAATTAACAATGATGAAAGTCTTTTTGATGTTTACCTTGCTTTTGAACTTAACTAACAAAAGCATGAGCTTCAGATCTTTTATTTACTGTGGGCTTCTTTTGTTTGTACTGCTGATGTTGGATCTTTGAATAAGTGATGAAGATGAGAGGGATTATATTCTGTGATGTGGAGTAGGACTAACATTCACTCAAACGGTTTCCAAATTTGTGTAGTCAGCTCTGCACCCCATCATCATAAGATGAATGTGTAAAGATACCATCAGTAGTATCTTCATGAATATCCTCAAGTGGAGGTATTTTAGAGTCATCTTCTTGGGAATTGGTTGTGTCATAAAGAGATAGTCCCTCATTAGGACTGGCAGTACTAACTGGTATGCTAACAGTATTAACAAGGTTAGTACCGCTAGCTTTAGCTATTGTGCTAACAGTACTAAAAATGTTAGTACTGTTAGCTTTAGCAGCTCCTGCGGAGTATACAAAGTTTCTCAGTTTTATTGTCAAGAATCTTCCTGAGAGCTTCTGCTTCCTTATTAGCTTCTTTCTTCTTGCCTTTGAAGTCTTGCTAGGTCATCCAGAAAGACTTGTTCTTCCTCTCTTGGACCTCCTTTCTTATTATCTGATTTTGAAGCAGATGAGTTTGTGGAAGAATAGGAATGCCATATTGGCAGTCATAAGATTAGTCTTGATCAGATTCATCGTTCCTTTTTCCAAAATCCCAGCATCAATTTGTCTTTTGTACATGTATTTTGGTTAGTTAGGTTGACATGCATGAAGGTTTTAGCTTGATCTATATGATTCTAAAGAATGATAGTTCATAGAAGCAGTCAAATAATCAAAGGTCAAAAAGCAAGTTGAGTCCTTTTCCCTGGCATCATGGGTTTGTTCTTAGAAGTTTATGTGCAGGTTTTCTCAAACTCCTTTTGGTTTCTAAATTATATTACTCTAAAAAGCCTTGCTTTGTTGAGATATCCAACTAAAAATTCCCCCCTCATCAGATTGTTCCAACAAACTTGCAAGTGTCTATGTGTTCAAGTCGGTCGGGTCACAGGCACCCAAAAAGGTCTTATATAACTTATCATTGGTGTGCTTACCAGTAAAAATTTCATAAGGTGTCTTATTATGAGGCTTGGTCACTATTTCAATGTTTAGAAATAACAAGCAGTACTATAACTGCTTCAGCGCCAAAAAGTGTTAAGTTAAAATGAATCTGCCAAGCATGGTTCTAGCTGCCTCAATTAGGGTCCTGTTCTTTCTTTCAGCAACTCCATTTTGTTATGGAGTTCTGGCCATTGCTGTATTCCCTTTGCTCCCTTTTAACCCACAGAATTTCAATACATCCCTGTTTTTAATTCTGTTCTATTATCACGTCTAATAGTCTTAACCTTTTGATTCAATTGGTTATCTATTTGTCTTATAAAGTCTCTTAAGGTATTGCAATAGTTTCAATCCTTGTTATAAGAAAAATATCCATCTAAACTGCTAAAATCATCAGTGATAAACCAAACAATACGTCTTATGTTGTTAATCCTGACAATGTTAGGTTCCTCAAACAAGTCCATATGAAGAAGTTGTAGGGTGTGACTAATAGTGCTTTACATACGTACCATTGGCCTTACAAGAGGCTTTTGTGTTGCTTTTCTTTCTGTCAAGCTAACACAAGTGGTGGTCATTTTGAAAAAGCTTTGTAGGTAAACCTCTGACAAGGTTTTCCTTCACAAGTCTGTTTAAGTTTTTGAAATTTACATGACCCAACCTCATATGCCATTTGTTAGATTCATCAGTTGTAGCCTTTGCAATTAAACAAGCCAAACCTCCTAAGAGGAACAATTGTCTTAAATGATAACTGTTTACATATTGTTTGCGTCTGGGGACTTTAAGTAATATTTGATTTTCATTCAGGTAACTTAAAATCAAGGAGACATACAAGTCATTCAAGAGTCAGTAAACAGAACCTTGTTCTTTTATGTCACACATTTGTGACACAGAAAAGAGATTGATATGCTGAAGTTCTTTCACAAGCTTTACATCCGTCAAAAATCTAACTTACCAATTTTATTTTCCCTTTACCAGTAATATAGCCTTTACTACCTCCCAAAGGCCACAGGGCCTTCCATTACAAGTCTTGAAAGTCTAGCAAGGTTAGCCTTGTTCCTGTCATGTGCTGAACATCGACTAACAAATATTTCCTTTATTCTTTAGGATATCTATCGTTGATTATCCTGCCATTTAAATAAGAGATTAGGACTCTCTTAGGGGTCCAAGCCTGATTTGGGCTTGAGGCTGCCTAGTGGATCTTGAAGTTGAATAATTTCTAAAACTAGATCCACCATTGTATTTGGAGAGAATATTTTTGTTGTATCCTGGTGTTCTCCATTTACAACCTGCTGAGGACTTAACAGCAGTGTCCCATTTTTCCCCAACAGTACTAACTTCTTTTACCTTAGCAGTATAAACTTTTTGGTTTGAAAAATTTGTTCTTAGTACTGTTGTTCTTTTGAAAGGCCTTGATGATGGTGAATGAGTTTTGTGAAAAACATTTGCTGGTCTAACACCATTCACAATGGGCTTAACAGTATTAACTTTCAGAGCAGTGCTAGTTAGTACTGTCTGTTTGTTAACTTTTTGTCTAGCAGTACTAAAATTGTTAGTACTGCTAGCTTTAGCAGTATTAACTGGATTAATTCCAGTTCTTGTTTGTACTGCTAAAGGTACAAATTGATTTTGTTTATTTACCCTTTGAACATTGTTCCATGTTGGTCCCTCTCCCTTGTACCATACCTTTGACATATTTTGTTTGTATAGTAACTTGTTTAGCCAATTTTACATGATAATCACAATCTCTTATTAAATGACTAAAACTACCACAGACAAAACATGCTCTTTCAGTAAACCCATGCCCCAACTCTTTGTTGTTAACCTTAGGTTTTTGACTATGTGTAGACTGATTCTTAACATTTTCCCTAGGTGTTTTTACTTGCTTGTTAGCAAAACTAGGTGTATCAAGTCCTTTAGTTTGTACAGACACATACTCATCATCACTATCTGATTCATACTCCTCAATGATAGGAGCATCAGACCAAACCTTAGGTTGAACTTCTACATTTGATTCATTGACAACTGGTTCAGACACTAATTCAGAAGGTTCTGTACTAATGTTAGAGTCACAGGTATCAAGTTCAGTTGTTTGGGATTCAGATTCACTTGGTTGAGTCTTTCCTGGACCATATGTATATTGTGAGTCATCTATTTCAATATCAGGTCCAGAGGGCAAATAATTCCCTGTCATGGGTGGGGGTACTGCTTGCATTTCACCTGTTTTAACAAGCCTTTTATGCAAAGGTAGATTTTCAAAATCACTTTACCAGTCATTAACAAGCCTTTTGGTAAACTACCAGCCATTAACGGATTTGATGTTCCTTTACCAGTAGCCGTTTGCTCTGGGATAGATAACTCTTTATCTAAGAATATGGTGAGTTAATTACCATACAGTTTTTGGTAAACTGTCAACCATCAACGGAATTTGATTTGTCTTTACCAAATACCGTTTGCTTTTGGACTAGCCAATGCTTCATTTCCATAACATGGTGCATTGATAAACCATATAGTTTTTAGCAAACTATCAGCTATCAACAGATTTGAGTAGTCTTTACCAAGAACTGTTTGATCTTGGACTAGCCAACTCTTCACCAAGAAGCAAGGTGAGTTGAGAACCCTACAATTTTTGGTAAATTGTAAACCATAAACGGATTTGAGAAGTCTTTACCTTCTTACTTCCATCAGTCTTATTCTTTAGAATCTAAATCAGCAAGTATCTTCTTGATAAATCTTATCAATTCCAATGCCATAGTACTTTCTTCTTCAGACTCTAATTTTAGCTTATACTTCTTCTCTATTAGCATGTGAATGACTAATCCTTCATCAGTCATCAAAGTGTGTACCCCTGAAGAACTGTGCAACTTCCAACTGATCTACTTTCCATTCGTGCTGTGAGTTCCAAAACTCATCTTGTTCATCTGGATTGAACATAAATATCAAATCTCCCTAAAGAACTTTATTAAAACCTTCAGGAATCTTATCTTGATATATGTCCATCACAATTTTATATACAGCATCTAAGTCTTCTCTGTCAAACACTGAAAGCACTCTTATCAATGTGCTAAAGCTTCTCTTTTGACCATTACTTCTTGTTACCACATTCATATTAATCTCTTCTGATCTTTTAGATTCATCAAACTGTGGTTTAGTGCCAAGATTCTCAGTCTTCCAGTCAATGATTGGATACTTCTTGTCAAGAATTTCATAATCTACTTCTTTGTCCTCATCTAGGGCTGAGTATCGGGTCAAAACCGACCCGACCCGAACCGATTCAAACCGAAACCGAACATTGTCGGATTTCAGCACCGAAACCGAACCGATTACAACTCGGTCGGTTTTGGTATTGGTCGGGCCTAGTCGGGCTCGGTTTCGGTATTGGGCTGTTAGGCCCGA
>BQNB010133132.1:0-18516 GCA_026074375.1 Tanacetum coccineum
GCTACTTAGGCAACACGTAATCAGGAAAAGGAAACGTAAAGTAATTGTGTCCATAGTTTAAAAACAAGCAATGTTTCTCACCCCAAAATAGTAAAGTAAAAGTAGTATTTATCCGATTTTGTCGAAAAATGTTTCAAGTTTCATTTGGTTATAACTTGGCCGTTTTATGTCTAATTTTAATGTGCGATATATGAAAACTATCTATTCGAAACGAGCTCTCCAAAAACTACTTTTACGCCTAATGAACACATTTTTAGGTCGACCAAAACCCCAAAACAAATTTGGGACAGCAAGCACTTTTTGTAAAAAAACGCAACCAAAATCCACCCAGACTTCACAATAGTGCCTAATCTAGCCTAATCTCCATTCACAACTAATCCATAACAAAACCACACCTAAATCTAACCTAATCCCTTCATTTCTATTGTTGCAACTCTCATTCAACTCTCATCTCACCAAGAACATAATATTTAACTAGTAAAAACAAGGTAACATCATTATTTATAAAATCTTGTTTTATAATCTTTCAAAAATTATAACACAACATATGGATGTATGGATCTTGAACATATAAGAATAACATAAGTAAACCACAAAGAAAGATTCAAGATACTTACAAGAATGAAGAACAAGAAGCAATAACACAAGATCTATACCCAAAATAATAGATCTATAAAACCCAACAACAAATCTTGAAATCCTAACTTAGATCTTGAAGAAAAACCTTTAAACCAAAGAACCAATACTTGCAAACACCTTAGGTAGCCTTAGAAATGAACTTGGAATGAGTGAATCTTAAAAGAAATCAAAACTATGGAAAGTATATGTATGTATGTGTGTGCCGTGAGCAAGAGGATAGAAAAAGAGAGAGTTGTGTGATTGTTGATCCTAATCCTTAATCGATTCCTTAGGTTGTCTAAGGTTAAATTACCTTGGATAAATCCAAAATAACTTGTTGTAGAAACTTTGTATGTATACTAAAGTGTATGCGGAATCTACACCTTAATACCTAGATGTATAATGAATAAAACAGTAATCGTGAATGAACAAAGATATAACTAAATGCTCTAATATCATTAGATTAATAATACGAGTACTCTTCACCAGTACTAGGGTTTACAACCTTGAAGCTTTTCTAAATCGACTTGACAACTATGAAAACTTATATACTTGTATCTCAACTAATGCCCTAGAGCCTCCTTTTATAGACTAAGGAGTCCTAGTCGGCTTACAATACATTCCTAAGATATCATAATCTTTTCTAAACATAAATGTAATCTCTTAAACAAATACATTATGCATATCTTGTACAAAAATATCTCAATACATATCTTCACAAGTATTCTTGTTCTCCAAACAATCTTTATCTCTTTAAACCATCTTTATCCTCTTGACAGTAGTAAGTCTTCTAGCAGTTGTAATTCAACAGCATAAACTTTTGTACCAGCAGTACTAATAAACATAAGCAGTAGTAACATTAGTACTAGCAGTACTAATATATACTCACAGTAGTAACATGTACTAGCAGTCTTAACATTACTACTAGCAGCACTAACTACTTAGCTTATATTTCAGTCTTCAACTCTGAGCAGTCTTAACTTCAACTAACAGCAGTAACTTTATACTAACAGTACTAAATTATACTAACAGTAGTAACTAGCAGTGGTAACTTTATACTACCAGTACTAACTACTTAGCATAATTTCCATTATGTACCTGAGCAGTAGTAACTCTAAGAATCCTTGAAGTCTTTTAAGTCCCAACAATCCTCCCCTAAACTTGATGTTCATCTTCTGAATCTTCAAGTTTCTTTGTTAAAAGTCTTCATCACTATCAGGAAGATGCATTCAAACCTTTTATTGACCCTTTTGCTGCTTTACCATAAGCTTGAGTAGTTGATAGCACATCTCATTCCAATAATCAGTTTGAAGTTTCTTGTTTAGCATATTTGTGATTGTTATTGGTGTGAGGGGATATCTCTTTTCAACTAACATTGGAAGATTCCAAACCAACCAAGAGGCCGATGTCAACAGAGATCAAGCTCACTAAGGACGATGAAGCCGACTCCATGTATAGCTCTAAATATCGAGGTATGATTCGTAGTTTACTTTATTTAACTGCAAGTAGGCCTGTTATTATTGTTTAGTGTTTGCTTATGTGTCTCGTTTCCAATAGAATCCTAGCTACCATTTAGAAGCTTTCAAGCGTATAATTTAGGTAATACAGCAGGAACTAGTAACTTAGGATTATGGTATCCAAAAGGAACCGGAATAGAAACTGTAGTTTATGCCGACTCTGACCACGCGGGCTTAAGAATCTATTAAACTAGTTTTAATAAGAAATATTTTCTAGAAAATCTTTCCTTATTTGTGATAAGGAATATTTTCTTCTAGAAGAATCTATTAAACTAGTTTTAATAAGTACAAAACAATATTTTGTGTAGATTTGGGGTTAATCACAAAATGAAAAATGTTGTCCCAGCTCCACCCATGGATCCACCAAATACACTGGACGGATCCAGGGTATGGGAGATCTGTGAGTCGCACGTATCACTCCCCTGTGACAGATTTGAATTTTAAAAGGTTGCCTATAAACACCAACCTTAAGTTTTTATTTTATACAACTCTTGACAAATATTTTCTCACACATATTTTATCTTTTATATATTCTTTGATCATTATACTTGTTACATAATCCATTACAAGTGATCAACTCATTCCACTCTTTAGTGAAGAACACTCAAGAAGACGTCAAGCTTCAAGTGTTAATAGTTTAGTTGTGTCATCACGTTTGTGATAATCATTCATCTTGTATATCTTGTGTTGTGTGTTGTGTGTATCATATGTGTATGATAGGTTAGTATTTAGGCCATAAAATACATAGTGTGTTAGATTGGTTCTATCTCGAAGTAGAACTCGGTATTTAGCTTAGTACCGAAAAAAGTGTAAGCGACGTGTACGGTTTTCTCCGCCTAAAGGGAGCTTGTTGACATAGTGAAGATAACTCTCAAGTTGGGTACTTGGGGAGTGGAGTAGGGCGAAGAGGAGCTTCGTAGCCGAACCACTATAAATCATTGTGTCATCGGTTTGATCTTTCTTATCTTTACTTGTTTATATTTCGTAGATTGTTTATTTACTTATTGCATCGCTATCATATACACTTGTGTATATCTCTTGAGTTCACATAAGTCGACAATCTAAGTTTTAATTTTAAAATGGTAAAAACTATTCAACCCCCCTTCTAGTTTCCACATGTAGTTTTCCTCCATAAGTATCTTGTCGATATAGAATGAGGACTTATTCCTTTGATATCAGTAATCTTCCAAGCCAGGGCTTCCTTATTTTGTTCAATCACTTGCGAAAGCAATTCTTTTTCCTTGTCGGACAATTTCGATGAAATTATAACACGTACATTTGGATCTTTTTAACTAGGAATGCATACTTCAAGTTAGAGAAAGTTCTTTCAAAGTTGGTTTATATTTCTCTTCTTGTGAAACATTAGCATAATATATACAGTAAACTTGTCATTAACTTTTTTATCTTGCTTGGATTTTTTCTGCATGGTTGAATAAGCCATATCGTCATGATAACGCCTTAATTATACATATTTTTGGTGGTGTTATTTTATATATTATTAGCATTTCTCGTGAACTTTCGACACTTAATAGCATGACATATGTGCAGGTTCACTTGAAGATAGTCCAAGCATGAAGTATCCAAGATACAAGTGTTTATATCATATGGAAGTCAAGCTAAATAAAGATAAAGAATAAAGTCCAAGAAATAGAAGCAGTATGCCGCACAATCTTCTGTGTGGGCTGCACTTTCACCTGAAGTCAATGAAATAGTCAATAAATATGTGCGCCGGTTTTGCTAAAATGTGCAGTGTACTTGCCTCCTGCATTTATGAAACTTTGCCGCAAAGTAATAAAGTACGCCGCACAAATAAGTTTGTGCATCGCACTTTCCCCCTGGACATCCTATAAATACGAGCCTCTTTCTTAACCATTTCACAACAATCCATCCATATATCAATCATCAATAAATCACGAATTCCAGAAGAAGAAACATCAAAAAGACGGGTTATAGTTATAGTTATATCAAATAAAAACGGTTCATATAGTTTCGGTTATTTGTAATCGGGTTACTTGCGACATCTAGTGTAATCCGTAATCTAGCCAAATCTTGTATGTCTCTTATTACTCTTTCTACTTCTATTGTTATGAACTCACTAGCCATGAGAGGCTAAACCTCTTATGCTACTCGGATGTGTTAATATAAAAAAGAAGCGTTTGGTATTATTATGATCATGTTAATCTCATGTTTGCATTGAAATCCTATCATGTTTGATCTTATAAACTTTGTTTATCACTTTTGATTATACAAGCATAATGGTATAGGTCGAAAGATCTATTGTGTATTATATGGTTTTAAAGATTTGTCTATAATCTTTATCATTTAGTTGGAGGAATCCGCTTATGTTAATTGATAAACAAAAGTGGTTTGATATCATAGTGACTTGGTTAATCAAGTGACACATTTGATTAAGTCAATCAAATATAAGTCTTGAGTTAAAACGGGTAATTTGTGAAAACACACTTTTGACGAGAAAAGATTTTTATGAATTAAGAATAAAACTGAGATCATGATTATCACCATATCTTCGAATTACATGAAGCTATCCGAGTAGTTATATCTTCTTATTATTGAATTTCCTTCATTACCTTTATTTTTGCAAAAGTTGTTATATTTTGTCTTAAATTCTTGTGATTATACGAACCTAACCAAATCTTTGTGGATCGACTTGGTCTTACCTGAAATATTATACTACATACGTGGGTTATACTTTACCCATGTGTTGGTAAACTAGTATTATAAATTTAAAGCTTTTACAACATATGAAAGTTTTTAGCACCGTTGCCGGATATTTCATTATGTTCTATAATCATTTCTAAGTATTTAAAAATAATAATAATCACATTCTCCTTTAAAATCATTGTTTTGCACACTTGTTGTGATGTCTGTTGCAGAAAGTGCGCCGCACACAAAACCAAGTGCGCCGCATTTGGCCTTGTAACAAAGAACCGACGTCTTTTTCCCATGTGAGCTAGTACTTGTGTCCACCCCGACAAATGGCGGTAACTCAGGAATGACTTCATAAATGTTCAAATAATAACACAAGATACATAATAGAGAAAAATTCATTGCCTAAAGTCAAGTGCTATGAAGACCATCAACCTTGAACAAACTCAAGTGATGTCCCCAATCGCAACTAAAATCCACAATCACTTACAATTAATCAAATGCCCACACCGGGGACCATAATCCAAACTTATTCCAAAACATCTGAAACTAAAATCAAACAACAAGCAAGCAAGACTTCAAACAAAATTCCACACGGGATACTTCTAAGTCTGCTATCAATCACCAAACTACTCTTCTTTCACTTCACCTGAAAATGATACTCGAAAACGTCAACAATAATGTTGGTGAGCTTGTAGGTTTGACCTTAAACCCAAAAGCTGTGCCAATATTTCAACAGTGGACAATAGTGCTATATGACAGTGAATATATGCAAACAACCTTAGCATCACCGCTAATCAATAACCATATGTCACTTACGCACCTAAAGGGCCTACCAGCTGGAGCACTAAAATTAGGGTAGGACCACACACAAACCTGGGTAGGCGTATCCATCCGCTCCAATAATCACACAAATATTGGGTAGGCGTACCCATCTGCTCCAAACAATCATACAACACATAATATTCACACAACAGTCATAAGCACATATCTTGTCCCAAAAACAAAACCACATTTTGCACAGATCAATTCAAAACATTTCAAAACACATTTGAGTATCATTTTCCCCCAACAGAAAAACCAGTAAAAAGTGGGGCTACGAGAACTCACCTCAAGCAAGTCTTTAGCAACCAAATCTCAATCACACAAGCAAATGCAACGATGCCCGCACACGACCTAGTCCAGTTAATGTCCCAATTTAATCATCCAATTCCAAAACAGTCTTCACATTTGATGGATAGAGTTTAGACGCGTTGTACAATTACCCAAAGCAATTTAGTGGTGTGATGATTGACGACTTAACTCCATAATCATATCAATCTCATTCTTCGATAATACTTACTTATATTATTTAGCGTAAATAGATAAGTAATATAATAAATATTTATAATTATTATTATAAATATATCTCGACAAGTTCATAACGGTTGAAAATGAAACGTTTACTCATAATAAACACTTTAGAGAAGTTTCAGGAAAACTTATATTTTCATCTTTTAGTGAATTTATTTAATAAATAAAATAAAATAATTAAAAATTATTTTATTATTTAAAATCAAAAATCATGTTTTTAAGAAATTCTCTAAGTATAAACTTTTTATGAAATTTTGACATGACTCGTATGTTTATACAACGTTTTCCAAGGTTTCAAACCTTACTTTCAACATTTTTTACAAATTCGACACTTTTCGACAAAATTCCAAAATCTCAATCGTTAATGCTTACCAACACGTTTTTCCCAAAATATCGTTCAATATCACTTCGTAAATACATTTCCACTTTCAAAAGTCCATCAAAATTTTCATAACTACTACATATCGCTTATTCCAATAAGGGTCCATTAGGACATATATAAGTCCAAAATATTATTTAAGTCCAAAACCAAGGTCCATTTATATATATATATATAAGTATATACTTATATGTAGAAATAATCCGGACCACAATAAGCCCTCTCATTAAGCCGCGGCTCAAATAGACTTATTGGGTCGTGAGTCCATAAACTCCAAAACACGTATATTAAGCTTTAAAATAAGCTATTAAGCTACGTATCGCTTTTGGTTACTATCATAAGCCTCAAAAATAGTCCACAACATACGCCATAACACAAAAATAATTAAAATCACTTTCTTAGTGATTTTGAGAATGGTTCGTGGCATATAAGCCTAAATAAGCCAAGAAATAGCTTAAAAATAAGCCCGAATAAGCCATACAAGCTACTATAAAAAATAAGCATTCTAGCATCATATATTATTCTACCATCACGACCACAACATCAAAACTATAAAAACCCTCTTTTTCCTTTTTACTATTCACGAACCAAACACCACCCTTTTTTATTCATTTCGCTTTCAAAAATTGATTTTCACAAATCAACTTGTACAACTAACATCTATGCATCAAAATAAACCCAAAAGGATAAACGAAATTTAAATTTGAAAACTTACAAGAAAATCTTCAAATTTGTAGATTTCGACATGAACCGGACAACCCAAACGTTGTTTAAATGAATAACCAAACACTAGAATCAACCCCAAATATTTATGTCTTCATGTTTTCTTGATCAAACTTCAAAAATTATGAGTGTGTGTGTGTTGTAGGTGCGGCCGAACACAAGAGAGAAGGGAGAGGATATTTTATTGATTTTGAAAATGAACTATGTGTAAAAATGAGGATAAGGAAAGCATCTTATGTACAATTTAGACAAGGTTATCTAAAATTAAGCCACCTTGTCTCCCTAGTCTTCTTTTGACCGGCCATGGTATCCCATGGGGTTTCGGGCCTTTCTTTTCGTGTCGGGATCACTTAAATACTTGTAAAACTCAACCGTAAAATCTAACCCAAAGTTAATTAGCATTTTTATTCACTTTAAAAATACTTTTCCATTAACCTAGAGTATTCACATGACATATTTTCACTTTAAACCCTTCAAAACTCAATTTGGACATTAATGGACGTGTCAGACTTGTTTTTTGGCATTTCTTAAAATTCACGTGTCAAACCACCAGGAATACACATAACACAATAATACCTTCCAAAAGGGATTATTAATTAAAATAAACCTCAAATCATCACATATCTTATAAAATCACCACCGTCAACACGGTATAAAATCTGAATAAATTGACAACAGTCAAATAGTCAAATGACTATAAATAAAATATTCAGAACACAAAAAGGGCAAAGGTTATATTCTACCCCCCTTAAAAGAATGTTGTCCCTCAAATTCAACTACTAACATCACTAAATTAATGCGGGTACTTCAATTTCATATGATCTTCGTCACTAGACAGATCTAAAAGCAAATGAATTTAAGGGTCACTTCGAATACCACCAAAACCTAACGATGGTAATCCTACCTACGCTTCAACTTCTCTTAACTCTCACAAAATTTCTTACATGGCACTCCCAAACAAAATTTAACTTAGCATCAACTCCGAATCTCATCCCAAAGGCACTTTCAGCAGTTGGTTAACCAAACAATTCCTTAAGGTTTTTAACATGTGAAAACGAGTGTCATGAACACCATTCAAGATAATAATAAGCACAAATAAGCAATTCTAAACAGATAATAAGCACTAAATAAGCAATAGGCAGATTTAAGCTAAAATGAGAAAAAGAGAGGAGTACCTTGCCCTTTGCTCTAAACAAGGGCAAATAAGCTCTCAAAGAGCTGATCTACAAGCTCTAGCTTGTTTAAAAACAAGCTGGTATTGTCCATAAGCCCATCCCAAATTGGCTTATCATCCATTTAGAGCAGATGTTATATTTAGGGTGAGATTTTGAGGTGAATATAATTCAGTTAAGCTTTTTAAGGATTAACAGAATGATAACTAGCTTATGAAGCAGTAGAGAGCTTATTGAAGCTTATTAAGTCATATCAACAACATAATAAGCTAAATTTGTATTATAAGTAAGACAAATTTCAAAGTTCAAGATTTAGAATTAATATTCTAATTTTATTAATAGAAAAGAGTTACAAAGCTTGAAAGATAATACAATAATGATAAAAGTTACAATAAGCTACTAAAACTAAGAATAAGCTAAAACTAGGCACCTTGGTAGTGAGTGAGGAGGTCTCCTTATATAGTGATGAGGGGAAGGATCCAGAACCCTAGGACGCTCCTTATCAACCATTCTTGGCCCTTCAATCTTGATTATTCTCCAAGCAATAGATCTTGACCCTTGATTTACTGCCACGTCTCTTAACCAATCAATATGCTTAGGATCGCCAAGCTATCATTCCATTACATCATTGCTTGCGTCATGTGAGCTTCTAGAATGGATTTGAAAGCATGGGTAAATGGGTGTTTACCCTGGTTCATTGCAAGTGAAATGGGAGGGAAAGTTAGGGAGGATAAACAGTAATTTTAACTATTTTGACCTGGTATTTGGATTTGGGCCTTTTATAATTATGTTGGGCAAGGTTAATGGTTATGGTTTAATGGGTTAACAGGAGTTATGATTGTTTAAGATTAAAGACTAATGGTGTAATTGGTTTGGACTGATGGTGTTAGTCCGCAAGGGCTAACTTTGTAACAGTTTTAGGGTTAAAGGATTAACGGGATTGGATTTGGTTAAGACATAAGATAATTTCGCATTTGGCTTCGATTTCTCGTACTCTTTCCATTCCCGTACTCGGTTTTGTCCGTCTTGCTTTGTTTTTGTCCTTTTTGCAATATTTGTTACCTGCAAGACACAATTCACAATACAAACAAATACAATGCATTTTCTGTATTTATTGGTCATTATTTGTCTTTTTAGCTCGTTTTATTAGGTAAAAAGTATGTGTATTTAAGCACATACCACCTATCCTTGATACTCGACTGAAGGGTCATATTCATAGCTCTAACTCTCTTAGGCTTCACTCTTTCCTTCCTACTTAGGGCATCAGCCACCACATTCTCCTTACCAGGATGGTAGCGAATTTCACAGTCATAATCACTAAACAATTCTATCTAGCGACCCTGTCGCATATTCAACTCTTTCTGACTAAAGATATGCTAAAGACTCTTATGATCCGTATAGATGACACTCTTTGTCCCATACAGATAATGTCTTTGTAGATCTTAAGAGCAAACACAACCGCACCCAACTCCAAATCATGGGTAGTATAATTCTCCTCATGAATTTTCAACTGCCTAGACACATAGGCTATCACTTTACCTCTTTGCATTAACACACAGCCTAGTTATATCCCAGACGCATCACAATATACCACAAAGTCTTCTGGTCCATCGGGGAGAGCTAGAACAGGCGAATTACATAACTTATCCTTTAAGGTTTGAAATGCCAATTCCTGTTCCTCACCCCAATCGAAATTCTTACACTTTTGAGTCAAGATAGTAAGAGACTTAGCTATATTAGAAAAGTTCTCAATGAACCTACGGTAATATCCAACCAATCTTAAGATTGAACAAACCTCAGTCGGAGTTCTAGAGGCTTTCCAATCCTTAACATCTTCAATCTTACTAGGGTCTACATGAATCCCATTACCATTTATCACATGCATAAGAAAATACACTTCTCTTAGCTAGAATTCACACTTGGAAAACTTAGCATCAGTTTCTCCTTTTTGAGCAGTCCCAAGACTAACCTTAAATGTTCCACATGCTCCTCTCGAGTCTTAGAGTAGATTAAGATATCTTCTATAAACACTATCACAAACTTATCAAGATAAGGCCTACAAACTCTATTCATCAAATCCATAAATACCGTTGGTGCGTTAGTTAGACCAAAGGGCATTACAGTGAACTCGAAATGTCCATAACGAGTTCCAAATGCAGTCTTTGGAATGTCATCCTCATGCACTCTCAGCTGATGGTATCCAGACCTAAGATCTATCTTCGGGAAAAACTACGACCCTTGTCGTTGATCAAATAGATCATCAATTCTAGGAAATGGATAACAATTCTTAACAGTCAACTTGTTCAATTCTCTATAATCAATGCACATCCTAAAAGAACCATCCTTTTTCTTAACAAACAATACCGGCGCTCCCCAAGGCGACGAACTTGGTCGAATAAAACCTTTGTCTTGGAGTTCCTTGAGTTGTCTCATCCATTTCAGAAGGTGACAAATGATAGGGAGACTTGGCTACCGGCGTTGCTTCAGGGATTAGCTAAATCTGAAACTCAATTTCTTGAATAAGCGATAATCCAGATAGATCATCCGGGAATACTTTAGGAAAATCTCTAACCACAACAATCTCTTCTTGTTTCTTATCACTAGTCTTAGCACTCATCAATAATCTCGCTTTCTCTTTCGGTCTCTCTCCTACTACTCTAAGCACCTTGCCATCTGGTAGTGGTATCTTCAGTACCTTCTCATGGCAAATTATTTTAGCTTTATAATTAGACAACCAGTCCATACCTATAATCACGTCAAAACTCCCATGTCTAAAATGTATTAAGTCAATGTCAAAGACATAACCCTTAATTTCTAGTTTGCAACCCTTAATAACCTTATCAATCTCTACTAGCTGTCCGCTAGCTATCTCAATCTCATATCTGAAACCTAAGTCGTTGGGCTCTAAGCCAAACAGAGGTATAAAAGTAGTAGAAACAAAACTATAGTCGGTACTAGAGTCAAATAAGGTAGTGGCAAAATGATCGTTCAAAGTAAACGTACCCGTCACAATGTTCAGATCCTGGCGAGCCTCCTCTACTCCCAACATGAATGCCCTACCCCTAGTCTGGCTCCCTTGGTTTCCATGACCCTGACCCCCGTTATTAGCAGCAACTTGATTTGGATGATTTTCTTCCGGTCCTTGAGCTCTATTCAATCTAGGACAAGCTGACCTGACATGGTCGGTACTACCACACTCATAACATGCTCTAACAGTTGGATTTCTAGCAATGACAGGATTCGCATTCCTAGGCACACCTCTACAATCCTTTGCCAAATAACCCGGGCAGTTACAGTTGAAGCATGTGCGACAAGGCCCTCCGGGTGCATGATAGGAGTTGCAGGTGGTACACTTGGGCCAAGTACCCATATTCTCTCTTCCTACAGGGTTTACAGTAGTAGCAAAAACATTCCCAGTCATAGTCCTCTTATTATCATCCCTACCATTCGTATCCTTGCTAAGTTCCCCACATCGGTTAGTGCACCAGAAATCTGCACAGCCTCATCGGTTAGTGCACCAGAAATCTGCACTGCCTTCTGTATAGTCTTTGGCTCCGTTGTTGCTACCATCCTACAGATCTGTGGAGCAAAGCCATACACATACCTCTCAATCATCCTATTTTCTGGAGTTGCCAAATGAGGAACTAACCTCGCCAACTCATGAAACCTATCAGTATACGCAGCATGGCCAGCCCCGACCATGGCGTGATTCCACAATTCAGATTCCAACTTTTACATCTCATGACTAGGACAAAACTTTTGTATCATCATAAACTTAAAGTAATTCCATGACATACTAACAGCAACTTCCCGGCTTAGAGTGCGGATCTGAGAGTTCCACCACGTTAAAGCCTTACCCACAAATGAACCAACAGTGTATTTTACATTTTGGTCATTACTACAACCACTCATATCATGTACATTCTCCATTTTCTTAATCCAACGAGTAAGAACTACAACACTCCCTTACCATCATATTCCTTAAGGTTACAAGCTAAGAACTCCTTCTATGAACAACCTACCCGGTTGCAATTTACTAATACATTCCTAACGTTCTCCTGAACGTTCTCATTAACCACATTACCATTCTGATTTCTAACATTTCCTTGGTTACTAACCTGAGCTAACATGGCGGGTAAGAGGTTCTGCAATTGTTGGGTAATGATCTTCGAGAAGTCGGGTGCACCCCCCATTAGCTCCCTCTACATTCCCATTGACTCCCTCTACACCCTCATTAGCTCCTAAACCTTGTTCATTTCCTTGACCATTCAAATCCTCAACATGCTCATCATTACCTTCCCTAGGTATTCTACCCCTTCCACCTCTACCAACCCGTATACCTGTTCCCCCTCCTAATGATTCAGAAGCAGGTCAGCCAGCACTTTGGGTCCTCATCCTTGGCGGCATTATCTATACGAGTAAGAACATAGGCAACGTTAGGTAAATGGGAAGACTCGCACATATATATAGAATATCTTACTATATATAACCAAATATATACGTAACTCCACCCTACGGTGTCAACATCGATTTGTGTGAACAACATTATCAAGTATGAGTGAGTTATGATACGCTTATAACTACGTTGGCCATCGTACTTATATTCGCATCCTTTCCCAGTCATATTCAGTATTGAGCTCATAAATTTCAATGACTGACATAACTAAAGAACTAAACCGCGAACACACAAAAGCAAACAAAAGCGGAACAACGCACACATAGATCATATACGCAACTAACAACGGATCTTAGGTTATAGTCTAGGCCAATCCACCTAGTTCTCTATAACCTTGGCTCTGATTACCAATCTGTCACACCCCGACAATGGCGAAAACTCAGGAATGCAACATAATGATCAATCATAACATAAGATACAAAATAGAGAAAACTACATTGCATAAACTCCAAGTGTTATGAAGACCATCAACCTTGAACAAACTCAAGTGATGTCCCAATCGCAACTAAAATCCATAATCTATTACAATTATTCAAATGCCCACACAGGGGACCATGATCCAAACTTAACCCAAAACATCCAAATACTATAATCAAAACAACAAGCAAGCAAGATTTCACACAAAATTCCACTCGGGATACTTCTAAGTCTGCTATCAAAATCACCAAACTACTCTTCTTTCACTTCACCTGAAAATGATACTCGAAAACGTCAACAATAATGTTGGTGAGCTCGTAGGTTTGACCTTAAACCCAAAAGTTGTGCCAATATTTCAACAGTGGACAATAGTGCTATATGACAGTGAATATATGCAAACAACCTTAGCATCACCGCTAATCAATAACCATATGTCACTTATGTACCTAAAGGGCCTACCAGCTGGAGCACTAAAATTAGGGCAGGACCACACACAAACCTGGGTAGGTGTACCCATCCGCTCCAATAATCATATAAACACTGGGTAGGCGTACCCATCCGCTCCAAACAATCATACAACACATAATATTCACATATCAATCATAAGCACATAACTTGTCCCAAAAACAAAACCAAATTTCGCACAGATTAATTCAAAACATTTCAAAACACATTGAGTATCATTTTCCCCCAACGAAAAAACATTAAAAAGTGGGGCTACGAGAACTCACCTAAAGCAAGTCTTTAGCAACCAACTCTTAATCACACTAGCAAATGCAACGACGCCCGCACACGACCTAGTCCAGTTAATGTCCCAATTTAACCATCCAAAACAATCTTCATGTTTGATGCATAGAGTTTTAGACGCATTCTACAACTACCCAAAACAGTTTAGTGGTGTGATGGTTGATGACTTATCTCCACAATCATATCAATCTCATTCCTCGATAACACATACTTATACTATTTAGAGAAAATAGATAAGTAATATAAATAAATATTTATAACTAATAATTATAAATATATCTCAACAAGTCTATTCGGTAAACCTTATACACTTCAAAATAATCATTATACGGTTTAAAATGAAACGTTTACTCATCATAAACACATTTGAGAAGTTTCGAGAAAATTATATTTTTCGTCTTTTAGTGAATTTATTAAATAAATAAAATAATTAAATATTATTTTATTATTTAAAATTAAAAATCATGTTTTTAAGAAAATTTATAAGTATAAACTTTTTACCAAATTTCGACATGACCCGCACGTTTATACAACGTTTTCCAAGGTTTCAAACCATATTTTCCACAATTTTTTGCAAATTCGACACTTTTGGACAAAATTCCAAAATCTCAATCTTTAACGTTCACTAAAACGTTTTTCTCAAAATACCGTTCAATATCACTTTGTAAATACATTTCTACTTTCAAAAGTCCGAGTAAACTCTCATAATGACTAAATATCGCTTATTGGGCCTTAAGGCCCAACAAGGGTCTATTAGGATATTTATAAGTCCAAAATACGATCCAAGCCCAAAACCAAAGCCCAACAACATATATAAGCTCATACTTATAAGTAGAAAATAATTCAGACCACAATAAGCCTCTCCATTAAGCCGCGGCTAAAATGGGCTTATTGGGCCGCAAGCCCATAAGCTCCAAAATATGTATATTAAGCTTTAAGAAAGCTAATAAGCTACGTATCGCATTTGGTTACTACCATAAGCCTCAAAAATAGTCCATAATATATGCCATAATATAAAAATAATCAAAATCTACACGTGGCATATAAGCCTAAATAAGCCAAGAAATAGCTTAAAAATAAGCCCGAATAAGCCATACAAGCTACTATCAAAAATAAGCATTTTAGCATCATATATTACTCAACCATCATGACCATGACATCAAAACTACAAAAACCCTCTTTTTCCTTTTCTTAATACACGAACCAAACACCCTCTTTTTCTTTCGTTTCGCTTCCAAAAATCAATTTTCACAACGGTCAACTTGTACAACTAACTTCTATGCATCAAAATAAACCCAAAAGGACAAACAAAATTTAAATTTGAAAACTTATAAGAAAATCTTCAAAAATGTATATTTTGACACGAACCGGACAACCCAAACGTTGTTTAAATGAATACTCAAACACTCGTATCAACCCGGAATATCACGTTCTTGATCAAAGTTGGAAAATTTATGGATTTTTGTTGTTGGTGAGGGGCGGACGAACCACAAGCACACACCAAAGTGTGTGTGTATTTTTTTTAAATGAAAAAGATAAGGATTATGAATAAGGAAAGCATATTATGTACCACTTTAGACATGTTTGCTAAAATTAAGCCTCTATGTCTCCACTCTTGACCATTTGACCTGCCATGGTATCCCATGGGGTCTCGGGCCTTTTTTTCATATCGGGATCACTTAAATACTCATAAAACTCAATCGTAAAATTTACCCCAAAGGTAATTAGCATTTTTATTCATTTTAAAAATACTTTTCCATTAACCTAGAGTAGGGCTGTAAACGAACTGAACGTTCAGTGAACATTTCATGAACCGTTCGGTAAAAAGTTTGTTTATCTTCGTTTATTTATTAAATGAACGAACATGAACAACATTTTACGTTCGGTTAGTTAAATGAACGAACATGAACAAACGTCTCGTCCGTTCATTTATGTTCGTGAACGTTCGATTATTCGTTCGTTTATGATCGTATATTTGCTTATGTTCTTCTATCGCATCTTTTTATTATATAGTTTAATATTGATTTACCTAAACAAAACAACATTCATGAAACACAATATTGTGTATATTTTTTGTAAATTTTATATTTATTTATGTTCGTTCGTTTATGTTCGCTCGTTTATGTTCGTTTAATGTCTTAATGAACGAACATAAACGAACATGAACAACATTATTTCTTAATAAACGAACATGAACAACAAAATCCGTTCGTTTAAGCGATCGTGTTCGTTTATTTGTCCGGCCAAAATTAAATGAACGAACATGAACAAAGCTCCGTTCGTGTTCGTCCGGTTCGTTTACAGCCCTAACCTAGAGTATTCACATGACATATTTTCACTTTACACCCTTCAAAAACTCATTTGGACATTAACGGATGTATCAGACTCGTTTTTCGGCATTTCTCACAAATTCACGAGTCAAACCACCCGGAATACAAATAACACAATAATACCTTCCAAAAGGGATTATTAATCACAATAAACCGCAATTCATCACATATCTCATAAAATCATCACCGTTTACACAGTACAAAATTTGAATAAACTGACAAACGTCAAATAGTTAAAGGACTATAAATAAAATATTCAGAACACGAAAAGGGCAAAGGTTACAATATTAGTTTCAAACCACCATTAATAATGTAGTTAACTAGTTAAGCACAATACACATACAAGATTAAGAAGAATTTCATCTAAGTAAATACACCTCTATTATCATAGTTTAAATCATAGTAGTTAATTGTCATTTTATTAATTAGGAGTAGTTATTAGATTAATCAAAACCCTTCTCAAACTCGATTGTTTACTTGCTTTCATAAAAGTATAAAAGACCAAAAAGAATCCTCTCAATCCCTTAGACTTAAGTGACATACATTTCGAACATACCTCACTATTCCCTTAGAGAACGATCAATTTTTCAGACTTACCTATACTACACTACAACGGTTAGGTTTATTGCCTAGGAGGATTGTAAAACTTTTGTGGTTTTGCAAAAATTTACATCAGTTGGTGTGTGAAAATAATATGTGTGTGTGCGTCTGTGCGCGCACGCATAAATAGGATTTTGTTGAGAAGTGAATGTAACAAACCCTTGCAAGTTGAGTAAGTGAGAAAGCGTAATTACAAAACTTCCCCTCAGTAAATAGTTAAAATAAAATGGTAAAATATCTTAGTCGTTGGATTAAAGTTGGATGGGTGGCTGAGATTGCTTGGTTTGTTCTTTAGCTAGAACATGTTCTACATAAAACCTTTGTCACTTGTATATATCAATTCCCATTCAAAAATTCAAAAGGTCGTACGCGCAAGGAGACTTATATTGTGTATTAGACTTCCAATCTCAAACTTTAGATGAAATTACATTATGTTTAATAATAATATAGTTATAATAATAATAATAGATCAATAGGAGGTTGGATAATAATAATAATAGGAGGTCTGGATGTATGTGTGGATCTTACTGGATCTTCTCCCTTGACTTAGACAGGGATGACTAATTTTGCGCCTGGTCGGGCAATGACTGATGCTGCACACCGTAAGCGCGGTAAGTATATGGCTAAGTGTGCAACTATTGGATATGGGTTTCTTCCTTTCTCTTTCTCCTCCTTGGGGGAATTAGAGACGGATGCTGTTACATTATTGAGGCGGATACGTAAGCTTTCTATGGCTCAAGACATTGGGGCGCGTGCAACTATTCATATTTTTAATAGGATTAGTTTTGCTATTGCCAAAGGAGTGGGGGCCCAGATAGTATCTCGGCTTCCTTCCAATTCCTTGTAATCTCTATTATTCTAATGAAGTGATGTTTGTATAAATAATAATAATAATAATAATAATAATTTATTTTTATGATAAAAATATCAAATTCCATGGAATTATAAACTTTCCTTCCGTTTTAGGATGGAATGTTAATTCCACACATAAAGGAATTTGAGGTATTTCATTACATTAATTCCGCCAACCAAACATACTATGGAATTGGAATCAGATTTTGAATTCAAACATTCTGCCAACCAAACACGTTATGGAATTGGAATCAGATTCCAATTCCATCAGAATCCTGAAGATTCCGCGAACCAAACGGGGCCTTATAGTCCAATAAGGGCCAAGGCCCAAATCCTAATACGTTATATATATACAAAATGTGTCCCATTAATGATTAAAAAATATCAGCGAAAAAATTTTCGAATTGCGAAAATCTGGCCCAAAGTAAAAAAAATCCACAGACCTAAAATGGAAAAAAAATAATAATTTATCGTGACACAGTACCACAAACACAGTGCCACAAACAATGTCAAAAAAAGTGGGTCAAAACATTAGCCCAAAATCTGGCCCAAAGTAAAAAAAAAAAACTAACCGGCCCAAAATGGAAAAAAAACTGTTTTCCTCAGTGAACTTAAAAGAGGGTGGGGAAAAAGCGGGCCGGGATTCAAAAGAATTACGCTAAGTGTTTCTCTGAGGCAAAAGAAA
>BQNB010133133.1:0-18515 GCA_026074375.1 Tanacetum coccineum
TATTCTGTATCAGCGTTTCATAGTTATTATCTTGGATTTATTCAAGGTAGTAATATCCTTTACAAGCTAAAGGTTCAACATATTAGAGTACATCGATCCTACACAAGTTTAGGAACAACAGGTGGTATTAGAGCTTGTTGAGAAGCTTTGAATAAGAAGAAGAGCATCCTACAAACTTTGCATTAATGTCATATACATCTTCAAGAAGTTCTTCAAGTTCAGATAATGAGGTATATGATGATTCCTTTTGTTCTAAATCATGTAGGAAAAACACAGAAAACCTTAACAATAAGATTATCAAGTTAAATGAAGAACTTAGTGATTGTGAGACTGATTTGTATAACTACAAAAGAGGTTTATCACAAGTTGAGGCTAGACTTGTTGAATTTAAAAATAATGAGATTAAGTTCTGTGAAAGAATTAGAGTTCTTGAGAGAGATTTAGAGCTTAGAGATAATAAAATTGAAAATCTCAGGAATGAACTTGAAGAGGTAAAGAAAGAAAAAGAAAGCATAGACTTTAAAATAGAAAATTTTGAAAATTCTGCAAAAGATCTAGACTGTCTCTTAGGGACTCAAAGATCTGTTAAGGATAAGACGGGTCTGGGGCTTAATGAGTATACTGTTGTGCCACCTCCTCCTGCACAAGTCTATTCACCTCCTAAGAATGATCTGTCTTGGACAGGTTTGCCTGAATTTGTTGATGACACTGTTACTGATTATAGTAGGCCTACACCTAGCATAGATGTGCCAAGAGATGTAAGTGAAAGTGTTTCTTTCTTTGAACAAAGAGGATCAGTTGGTAATGTTTTATCAAAACCCATGATTAGCTTTGTAAAAGAAACTGGTTGTCCTAGTGTCCCTAAAGTTATTAACACTAAAAATTCTAGGAAACCAACTGTGAAGTATGCAGAAATGTACAGGTCACAAAGGCCTAGGGGAAATCAAAGGAACTAGAATAATCAGAAGTCCCAACAGCTAGGAAGTGACTTTGTGATGATCAAGAAAGCCTGCTATGTATGTGGAAGTTTTGAACACCTGCAGTATACCTGTAAACACAAGAGACATGTTAATGATCAAAAACAGGTTAAACCAGTGTGGAACAACTCAAAGAGGGTGAATCATCACTATTCAACAAGAATAACTCACCCCAATCCAAAAAGAAATATGATTCCACAAGCTATTTTGATGAGGTCTGGGAGAAAAACAATTAATGTTAAGCCAAAAGCAGTACATAATGATGTTAAGGCTTCAGCATGTTGGGTTTGGAAGCCAAAGAACAGAGTAATAGATCATGTCTCCAAATATAACAATGCATCAATCACTTTGAAAAGATTTGATTACATTGATGCACAAGGAAGATTCAAGTCTGTGATGGCTTGGGTTCCCATAAGAAGATGATTTGGAGGATCCTTCCAAACAGGGGGGAATGATGGATCAAGGGGAGGATTTTGGCATTGAAAGGGATAGCAACAAAAGCACTGACAAAGGGAGTGAGAGCACAGGGGAAATGGCGAATGTTTTGAGTTCTATGGGAGCTGCTAATATACTAGCCAGTGGAGGTTTGAAGGAAGTTTTTACCACTGCTAGTCCACCAGTTCCCTGCATCAAAGACAAAAGATAAATAAGAAAGGCAGAGATTTCTAGAGCAGAAGGTAAAAATTCTAGAACTTCTTCAAAAGATATTTTCATGAAGGCCGAAAGATCATAGAAGATAAGTGTTTGAAGAACCTCTCAAAACAAAATTTAATTCAAGAAACTTGATGATTTGAAGGTAAATACACAATTTAGGGAAGGATTGTGGAATTAAAACTTATCATCCTATACTGGCTCTAAAGTTACAACTGTCCAGTATAATCATTAGTGCAGCTAAGAGTAATTTATACTTGCAGTAACTAACTTAGACTTGAAAGACTTAAGACTAACCATGCTGGTATATATAGTTTACTTACTCTCAACAGCTGTTCAAGATTAATACTGCGACTGAAAATTAGATGCTGATTAGTAAATAGAGATTCTAAAGTTAATGCAAATTGACTGACATAAAATGCTGATTAGATCAAACAGAAGACTGAAAGTTAATGAATGAATGAAGATATTTAATGCTGATTGAGAATTTGACTTAAATATTTTGGAAATAATTAAATATTTTCACCGACAAAACAAACTATCTTGATCATTTCCACAACAAGAAGTAATTCCCACAGCTAAGAGTCGATCTTCATCCACATGCTAAGACTTTTCCCACTGTTAGTGTAAATCATCCTCAGAGAAGTTTATCACTTGTTTAAAACTTTCCACTGCTGCAGAAGAAAAGAATCTACTCTAGAGTCAAATACGCGTTATTTTATACTGGAATTTACTGTGTATATCTTCATTTATTTAGGAATCGATTTATGGGTCTTATCTTGTACAGGGCTCCTTGTGCTATAAAAGGAGTCCTTAGGTTAGAGTAGAAACATATATACATCTTTAATATCAATCTGAAATACATTCTCTCATACTACAAGTTGTTTAAACCATAGTACGTGGATGATTACTCATATTATTACATCAATAATATTAAAATTTTTGGTGGGTTAACTCACTGTTCTATTCATTTCACTGTTTCCATTCATTCATTGTTTTATTCTTTCTTGTCATTAAAGTTAGATTCCGCTACCTTTGTTGAAACATCTTAACAAGTTTTAATGTGAAATTACACATTCTCCAATGTTTGATTGACCAATTACCTACCAGGCTACCACATTGTGGTCTACAAATTATTACTGTACAACCAACCAACCAAAATCAAATCATCTAGTTACTTATAAAACAAATTGATCAAACATACATTTGATACAAAAGTGTCTCTTGCCAAACCAAAGTATATCATCTAGTTGCAATGGTGTGCGGAGCAACATTGCAAATTCATACTAAGTGAGTAATTGAACAGAACGGACCACATATTTTAGCGACTATTGGTGGCATCCCTTATCACACAAACATACTACAACTATCAAGATAGTAGGTTCATGGGTGCGAGTGTGTCGGTAGTGAATTAAGCCATCTTTAGAAGTATATCATGCAAAAGAAACATGAAGCTTTGTACATAGTTTTCCTGGATAAACTTAAGCTAAATACATAAAACCATATAATTACGTAAACAACAAACCAGCCAAGAATGACACACGAGCAAACTTAATACTCGTAATATATAAAATGATCTGGATGAGTAGATATGATATACATGTGAGACGTTGGTCTATGATGTTGTGTTAATCCATCCACTGACATGTTGTTGGATTTGTGACATGTTCTTGGAATGTTGGTTCGTCAAAAGCACATGTTAAGTTACTCCTAAGTTACCATAAAGGCAAACCTTATATATCCTAACAAACACACACACACACACACACACACACACACACACATACATACACTCTTATCCTCATAACACAACCACCTAAAACAGATGAAAGGTGAGTGGTTATCATACCACTCCCTTTAGCCTTAATGTAACGATATGAAATTATGAATGGCTTAATGCAATGCTAATAAGTCGAGAAATTAAATTTATTGATGCTTAAAAGTCGAGACAAATGTGAAAAAATAAAAAAGTTTGTGTTTTGTTTTTAAAATTATTGAAAACAGTTTAGAAAAATCAATAATGTTAGTCGAAAATATGTATTTTTTTAGTAACCATGGTTTCTGACACATTGGCCGAATAATCCACGGGGTTTGAACCCACCGCCACACAGACTCAAGCCAAGTATAGCCCTCCCTTTTCAGGAGGTTGGCATGGCCACATCAAGGTTGTTTTCACCTAGCAAGAATTGAACTTGAGACCTCACACATTTTAGAGTGATAATCACAAACTCTTTTGCCACTAGGCCACCCTTGAGTGGTTAAAAGAATATGTATTATCTTTGTGTATCTTTATGATGAAGTAAGTTTTATATTAAGACTACATAACATTATTTTCGTTCACCAACACCATCATTCTTCTTCTTATTCATATTTCATGTTCTTCAAAGTAAGTACACCACCCGTCCCTATGGTGTACAAATCTTGCATGTATCGTCCTTCCGTCATACTCCCATTAGATGACATTCTTACGTGCTCAGCACGTGAGTGTATTTACGTCTTTTTAAATTCAAACGAGTGTTGACTCCATATTTCCTCTGGACACAGATGTTAAAAAAATTTCTACCCACACTCAATTTAATTCTCACTACCAAACCTGATTTTTCACTTCCAAAACCAAACAAACCCTAGATCAAAGATCATATCAATGGCATATTCCTGGAAATCTATGGCTTTTTTTGTAGATGACAAAGGAAAGGGACCTTTGAAAGGTTAGTATACCCATAAACCATTTTTCTATTATTTTACCCATTATTTTACTTGTGGCTTATGTATTGAGTGTTTGCTATCTTTGTAGATGACAAAAAAGAGGTAACAGGAATCAAGATTATGGATGATCTTGAACAGAGGATTGAGAAACTTGAAAAAAAATCTTAACAAGGCAAAAGAGAAAATGGTTCTTAAAAGGGAAAAGAGAAAATGGTTATGGAAAGAGGTAAAACTTCTTTTGAGCATATTGCATAGGTATTAGGTTTTGTTTGGTAAATTTCCAGTTAAAAGAGAACAACGTTTACAAAAAGCAAGTATGGAGCTGCTTTATCATAACCACGTTTTGAAGTTGTCCAAAAGTAAAATAGTGATTATCACTTTGTCTTTGCCAAACACTAATATCCAGCTTATTGCGTTTGGGAACTAAAATAAGTAAATAATGTTTGTGAAAACGCATTCCCAAACACCCACTAGACTGTTAGGGAGGATAATTTACTCTATATAGTAGTAATTGGGAAACTAAGTTTAGAAATTAGGAAACCAAGTTTAGGAAACAACTAATTTCATCCAAACACCCCTTTAAGCTGAACTGAACAAATGTACGTTAGGAAATGAAATTTAGGAAACAACTGATTTCGTAAAAACACCCCTTTAAGCTTAAGTTAGCCTAGGAAATAAGTTGAATTAAACGAATGTTCCTTAGCAAAATAAGTTTAGGAAATAACTGATTTCATCCAAACACCCCTTTAAGAGTAAAATAAGATAAATTTAACCAATCTACCTTAGGAAACTAAGTTTTGGAAAGAACTTATTTCATCCAAACACCCCTTTAAGCATAAGGTCTTTGCATCCATAATGATATTTACCAATCATATCTTATTTGCAGAGGTCATAATTATTGAGGATACTGATGATAACCCTTTTCAAGTTACCTTTGATGAAAGCTCTAATGATAGGGCCTTGCAGCTGTGAAAACTTAGCAACAAATTCTAAATAAGGAGTTTTGAATAAAAAAAAGCCAAAGAAGATATTGGAAGAAGAACACATGATATACTTTTGAGAATCTACTCACTAGGCCATTTCCAAAGATGGGTTTATGTTTCTGTTTCTGTTGTATTTCTTTATGAACTAGATTATAGTTGGTTTATATGTTTGGTGTACTTGTTTATTAATTGAATTGCTAACAATGTATGGGTTAGAAAGATGGGTTGTATGGGTGATCGATAAAGTTGGTTCATGTTTGTGTTTGAGGGAAGTTCGAGAGCCGATCGACACATAGAAATATGTGTTACTAAAATCGACCCTAGAAAGACGTGTTACCAAAAACTACTCTACGAGCAAATGTAGGTTGCTCGCCATGATAAAATGCCCGCCGTGATTTAGATGTTTACACGTGACTTTTTTTGTTTTTCAAGTAATCTAAGATAGCTTCACGTGACTTATACGAGCAAATGCAATTTGCTTGCCATATTTATTTTTAAACAAGTCTAACATTGTGACAAGTGGCATAGCAAGCAAACTAGTTTGCTTGCCAACTTCATTTGCTCGCCATCTTTTTTTGTATTTAATTGTTTGTAAGGCTAAAATTGTGTCACGTGGAAGTGGAAGCAAATGGTTTTGCTTGCCATATACATTTGCTCGCCCTATTAATTTAAGTGTTAAAGTGCTAGCAAATTAGTTTGCTTGCCTTCCATTTGCTCGTAATCTTCTACCAAATTAATTTCGCTATAATATTTTACGTTTCATTTAAAAAAGATGAGGAGACCAAAGCAAGATTACTTCATGTAACCATCAATTAAACTTCAATTTATAGGAAGAATAGTTAATGTATTTGGAAACATGGAGATTTTTTGCATAGTTTGACTGTTAAATTTTTATAAATCTAAGGTTTGAAGTGAGTAGTTGTTGGAGAGGATGAAGAATTAAATGCTAAATGAGGAGTATAAACTTCAATGAATAAGCTAAAAGGAGAATATGGGACATTTTGTTTTTATAAATGTAATTGAGGAAGCAAAGTTTTTTCATAAATGTGGAATTAATGTAAAAATGCAAAAACATTTGTGGGTTGAAAGTCTCATTAATTACCACGAGCAAAAAGGATAAGAGAGAAAACTTTGTTTTTTAATTTGCTCGTACTATTTTCTTAAAAGGTTCATGGCGAGCAAAATAATGGATGGCGAGCAAAATGATTTGCTCGTCAAGTTACTTTATTGGTTTTAGTTTGCCCAAAGAGTAGATTTTGGTAATGTAATAAAATAGTGTCGATTTTGGTTATTCGGGTTTAATATGTGTTACTTTTGGTAATCTTTCTTTGTGTTTTATGTATTTTAGAACATGAGTGAATGTTTGTTGGTCTATGATGTTGTGTTAATCTACCCACTGACATGTTGTTGGATTTTTTAGGTAAAGGGTTTCCCCGGTAAATGAACATGTTGCTGGATTTATAAAGCTTTTTAGTCCTTTGTGGTTAGGGGATGAAAAATTGATGGAATGGAAAGAAAAGAACGAGATTAAGAATGCTTCTCATGTTTGTTTGAGTCCGAGAATGGAAATGGAGAATGAAAAATCGATTCTCATTTCATGCTTTTGATTCTCTTCAAAAAGCGGAGAAACATACAGAATGGTACAAAGAGCCTTTCTCGGTACCATGCTTCACGACATAGATGACCTACACGTGTTTGGCTGAGAACCATTCCAAAAAAAATACAAACCCTTAACCTTGCCACACCACATAGTCGCGATTGTGACAATTTGCGTATTGGTAAACATGTTTAAAGATGCGCGTAATGGTAAAATTGTGACAGTGCAAGATAAATGATAAATATAATGAGAGGGAAATGGTTATAAGTTATAACATGTGTCAAATACTATAATTGATTAGACATGTTTTTAGGCATATATTTTAGTCATCTATATCACTACTCAGATATAAATTGACCCGAAAGTGTGAGAAGTTAGGCATGTTAATAATCATGATTTTTTGTATGTTTTTATGTGTGAATAACTAAGAGTAAAGATGATGTGACATTGATATGAAAATACATGTTGGATATGGTTTAAAGATCACTCATGATAATCTTACTACACACATCTCAAAATTATTATCCACTATTCTATTATGGGTTATCACAAACTAATTGTTCACTTCTAAAAAATAGATAGATAATTTAGTTTAAGTTTACCATATTAACCTCACGTTAGGTTATTATTATAATCATTAAAGAATTTTTAAAATAATTGACTAAGGATAAAACTGTCATTCTGTTAAAAAGTGCATCCCATATTAACGGGATGCGTGTGATTGGCGTTATGCAGAAAGGACGTATAATCTAGGGTTTTGTTTATAACTTATTATGTAATTTTGCTCGTATTTTATAATTCACTTGTTTTTTTTAAAAAGGTATCCAGATTTTTTTTTGATTCCATGTTTAACACATGTTACGACTTTATTCTCTATCATAACAAACAGCGAGGTCTTCGACCCGCGCTCCGCTGCAGCACGCGGGATTGTACGTAAAAAAATGTTTGCTACTTTGAATGTTTAACTCGTTTCTGTACGTAACGAAGTCTACTACTTTGATATGCCAGTCAGATTTTCTCTAGAGTAATTAAACAACTAATCTTACATTCACATTATATATATTACATGCAAACAACAACATAAACAAATAATAAGCCAAAGTTGCTTGTAAAAAAGTGTCGAAGAAAGGAAATAAGTAGATGCTGGTTTTCGTTGTTTCCCCTAAACGCTAAACATTCTGTTTCCTCCCCGTTTACCCGACCCGCAACCTGTTCGTCCGACCCGAAAACCACCCGCACCCCACTGGTTTTTACGAGATAGCCTCTCGGGTATTTACGAAATACTCCCTCGCACTATGTGTCAAAAAAATTTACAAAATACCCCTTCCTCCCACTAACGGCTGTTAAGTAATGACCGTTAGTTTGATATTCTTTTTTTTAATTTACAAAAATACGAAAACACCCTCATTATAAAAAATTTACAAAATACCCCCTCCCCTACTAACGGCTGTTAAGTAACGAGTGTTAGATTATTTTATGTTTATTTAGAATTTACGAAAATAGTCATTAGGATCGGTCGTTACTTAACAACCGTTAACTTAATTTTTTTCAATTTACAAGATTAACACTTGGGGTTATCGGTCCGTTCGCCATAATAACACTAAAATATCGCAACGACAATGACAATCACCACCAGACCCATTTCAGCTAACCCAAAACGACACCCATTAATCATCCCGCAGTGAAATGCGGGCCTAACACCTCATTACAATTACAATTACAATGGAATCCATTCTCTTATTTATGAGCCATTCTCTTTCTATACCATTCCATTCTCCGTTGCAATTCCTTTACATACAATTCAGTCGTACCAAACGTCGTGTCTTGTTGCTGGTAAAAAAAGCACATGTTAAGTTACTCCTAACTCCTAAGTGAACATAAAGGAAGATCTTATCGTTAGAAATCAATTTAGCATTTGGAACCTGTGTTGAAGCATGTTGTGCCTTTCAGCTGTAGGTAACCTATAGCTTTTTGGAACAACATTGTAATCTTTTGTAAACTGTTCCTTAAAGCTTAATGTATAGAGTTAGCCTAAATGCCTAATGGTTTGTGATATGTGGATACCAATTATGGTTTATGTTGGTTCTGGTAATACCCGAATTAACTTGTAAAATACAATCTGATCAAAACAAATTACTTCATCATTCAAAATTATACAACACCAAATTAAAACTAAAAGTGGCTTTAGACAGACCCAAAAGACCTAATTGAGTCATTCTAACCGCAAATTCAAACAAACATTCTACAAATACGGATAATCACACACTCGCTGAAGACGGAATGAACTCATAAACACTATGATCAGCTCCAAAAGGCATAATGAGCTCATCATCAACAAGGTTATCATCAAGTTGATTATATCCTATATCGTAGATCTCATGGAGAGTCTTTGATATTAGGTTATATTGTACAACCTTTCCATATAAGTTGATCACCAAACATGAATCCTCTTTCCTTTCTCCCAAAACAATGCTCCAAACAGTAAACCAAATCGACCATCCTTCGGGAAGTGGATTCATAATGTCATCACTATTAACAAGGTACCTAACCGACCACACAGAACACCCTTTCCTCATCTCGTAGATAGTAAACTCTCTAGAGCTAAAATAATGTCTAAGAACAGCAAGCAAACAGCCATGCGACTCGAACATTTTCCCTTCTAGATAAAATCTTAGTGGGAGTGGCATGACTATACATATTGGAAGATTATTGCCTAAAGGCTTGAAGAAGTACCTTACCCGATGCAAGCCTTGATGGATTTTTATGCTTGTTAAAATTGGATGGTCATAGTCTTTAATATTTAACTTGAAATGCATAAGGCCATCCATAATATCCTCTAATTTGAGCAAATGAAAGGCACCATTCAAATGGATTACACTGTTAAAATGAAGAAAACTAAAGAAGGGAAACCTGTCAGGCTCCAGTTGCGTGTCTCTGAATAGCAAGTTTGTATATCAATGTGAGAAGATGTATATCCAACATGCACCACTTTATAGTTACATGATTTTGTAGGATCAAAAGCCATTCTCAGTCTAGCACTTAAATAAAAAAGTGAATCAACATGGGAGTAATCTGGTGGCGGAAGCCTTTTAAATAGATTAGTGGACGGATTAAATACGTAATAACAAGAAGGCCACCCCGATCCAGTACACAGAAGCAAACCATTGCAAGACTGCACGATCTTGATATTCTCAACTGCCTTGGTGGAGGTAAGAGGGAAGGAGTTCTCCACACTGCCTTTTCTGGACTGAATTCTGGAATCTAACGACACAAAATCACATTTAAATGGATATATATTGTGGCTAACAAAAAGACTAGTAGGAGGATCAAGGTTATTGATTTGGATGCGGTTATGGGTAAAATGAGGGAATGTGAGAATTCTTCGCCATTGTTTAGATACGGATGTAAAGAGATACATACAAAGTATAGGTAATCGGATTAATATTTCTGTCAAGGTCATCATTTGTAAGGACTGAATGTGGTTGTGCATAGTTATCTCCAGCATGATTGGCCCGATTTTTAGACATCTCCAGTATCTTATGAATTTTATATAAGAATTTATTCAAGATTGTTAACCTGGAGAAGATATATAAAGTCTCTATTTTGTCAAACCCATGAGTTAATGCATCTTGGTAAGGGAAAAGTTATTATGCGTGGCTTACTAACGATAACTTGTTTTCGTTTTGTGTGTAATTAATACGAGTGTAATGACAAGACCCAGTATTCATGCGTAATTACCTTGATTCCTTCATGACAAGACCCAACTGCAATTGCTAGCCATGTTTATGTAAGAAAAGTCTAATAAGATTAATAAAAAAATACAATACGAAAATGTTTTACAATACTGAATTTGAAAATGCAATACGAAAAACAGAATACAATACGAAAAAAAGCCATAACAAATTACTACGATACGTTATGAGAACACAAGGTTTTAGATTGATCAGTAATTGTTGATGAGTCCCTGCTTCTCATTTATGCTTCTCATCACTTCTTCGCTAGCGGCCTCCAAGGCGGTTGTGATACGCGTATTTGATTCCGAGGTCATAAGCAAAATATGCAGACTTAAGTGGCTAGTCGAGAAGCAGCGAATGTTTTCTCCATAGCACGGCTACGCTTCTGGAGCATATAACGAGTCATCTCACCCAACAAATTGTTAGCCAATATGACCTCCTTTTCTAGTTTGGTTCGTAGTCACTAATGATAGCATCTCGCACCTCGTTTGGTTTGTTAGCCATAGTGTTTGTCTGAAGATGAATGATATTTAAGAGAGTATGATAAGAAGTTGTGTGACAAAATGAATGATGGTAAAGAGGGTATTTATAGGGGAAAAGGCGCCGTTGTAATTTAAAATTACAATACGGAATTTAAAATTACAATACGGAATTTAAAATTACAATACGGAATTTAAAATTACAATACGAAGTTTAAAACACAATCATCCTAATTGAATTTTTCTTGTATCCAAACAAACATAGTATTCATTTCACTACAATAAATTGGTCACTTGTTCACACTTTTTTCTTCACACTTTTTAAAGTGTGAACTTTTTTGTAATATATTCACACTTATGAGTGTGAAAAAATTATTGTTTTAAAATTATATTGTTTCAAAATCTCCACTCTTGAAAGTGTGAATTTTTTTTAAATCTTCACACTTACAAGTGTGAAATTATTTGCTACACCAATTTGGTCCACACAAACTAAGTATGAACTTTTCAACTCTACACACTATAAAGTGTGAACACGTGCCTTAATAAATGTGAAAAGTTAACTATTTTGTTGTAGTGTTTGTCGATCTATTTTTGCCGCTTTTATAAACATAGCAAGATGCATCTCGTAATCTTTATCCAATTCCTGTTTCAAAAAAGTATCGATCGAAGAACGGTTCTCTTGTGGAATGTCATTGCATTTCTCGTATGCTTTTCTCAGATAATCCTTAAATGTGCTTGCATTGTCAAATTGCCCGGCTAACTCCATAATCGCTTTCTGACGACGATATTGTCAATTAGTTTTTAAACAAAGCTTTGATTTTATCGATGGTATGTGGAAGTGAACAAGCCATATCAGATTTTTATTTGGGATTAAATGTGAAAATTTTAGGTAAAATAGGGTGTTATTTTGGTCAAATATTGTTGAAACATCAAAAGTATCCAAAAAAAATAAATTTGATTTTCATCAGAAAAATTCAGAAAAGCAAATTTAGTCTTTTTGAATTATTTTTGTTTTTCGAAAATATCTGAACTTTATGGAACATTTAAAAGTTTCAAAATGTGAAAATTTGAAATATTGTTAGTTGTTACACAATAAATGGCTCGAGTAGGCAATTAAACCGCTCGACCCGCCCATGATGCAAAATTATAGATTTATTTTATTTTATCGTCTTCATCTTTGTTACAAATATTATTACCACATTTTATGTCGAGTGGTGGCTTAAAAAAATGTCAGAATGGGCCTTACCAACTTATGTGGTAGAAGAGTGGGGATGTTTGAGAAGGAAAATGAGGTGTTTTGAATTTGAATGAGTTGTTTAGAAGAGTAGGGATGTTTGAAATGTATAGAGAAGAAAATTAGGAGTTGGGTTTGACCATTACTTAGTAAACATTTGAGTGGGTTGAGGGAGTTCAAAATAATGTTGTTGGAAGCCTTAAAATTTGGGATTTTCGGATACGACTAATTATATTGGCGTTGCAAAATAATTTTACTTGAGTATTTCGGATGAAAGATTCAAGATGTTTATCCTATTTCGATGTGTATTTTAGTTATTTTCATGTACTAAGGTTTGGAACACGACCATTTGAACATGTAGATTCAATATGACATTTTATTGCAAGTGTGATCAGTTGCAAACCAAGTCATATTCTTTCGTCATCTTGGAAAATGGCATAATTAATTATTTTCATGTTAATCGAGGGTGATTAAACATGTAGAATTAGAATAATATCTAGGGTCGTAAATGAGTTATGGACCACGTATTTTAGCGAGTACTGGTGGTACCCCTAATCACACAAACTATCAAGAAAGTAGGTTTATGTGTCTTAGTAGTGAATTAAGCCATATTTAAAGCTTAAAAGTATATCATGCAAAAGAAACATGAAGCTTTGGACATAGTTTTGCTGGATAAACATAAGCAAAATACATAAAAGTATAAAACCATTTAATTACGTAAACAACAAACCAACCAAAAATGACACCCTAGCAAACTTAATACTCGTAATATATAAAATGATCCGGATGAGTAGATGTTATATAAATGTGAGACGTTGGTCTATGATGTTGTGTTAATCCATCCACTAACATGTTGTTGGATTTGGGATATGTTCTTGGAATGTTGGTTCGTTAAAAGCACACGTTAAGTTACTCCTAAGTTACCAGGAAAACCTTATATATCCTAACAAACACACATACACACATACACACACACACATAAACACACACTCTTATCCTCACAACACAACCACCCAAAACAGATGAAAGGTGGTGAGTGGTTATCATACAACTCCTTTTAGCCTTAATGTAACGATATGAAATTATGAACGGCTAAATGCAATGCTAATAAGTCAAGAAATTAAATTTATTAATGATTAAAAGTCGAGACAAATGTGAAAAAATAAAAATTTTGTGTTTTGTTTTTAAATTTATTGAAAACAGTGTAGAAAAATCAAATAATGTTAGTCGAAAATATGTATTATCTTCGTGTATCTTTATGATGAAGTAAGTTTTATATTAAGACTGCATAACATTATTATGATTCACCAACACCATCATTCTTCTTCTTATTCATATTTTCATGTTCTTCAAAGTAAGTACACCACCCGTCCCTATGGTTTACAAATCTTGCATGTAAGAAAGATAAAGCAGTAATAAATGCACTTTTTAAAAATTAAATTAAATAATGAAATGAATAATTTTTTATTCCATTGTTGTAATATAGCCACACAAGAGAACAAAGTTTTCATCAACATACTTCTCGTATTAGCGGGATGCGTGTGATTGACGTTATGCAGAAAGGACGTATAATCTAGTGTTTTGTTTATAACTTTTTCTGTAATTTTGCTCTTAGTTTATATAATTCACTTGTTTTTTTAAAAAAGGTATCCATATTTTTTTTGATTCACTGTTTCACACATGTCATGACTTTATTCTCTATCATAACAAACAACGAGGTCTTCGACCCGCGCTCCACTGCAGAACGCAGGATTTTACATAAAAAAAGTTTGCTACTTTGAATGTTCAACTCGTTTCTATACGTAACAAAGTCTACTACTTTGATCTGCCATTCAGATTTTCTATAGAGTAATTAAACAACTAATCCTATATTCACATTATATATATATTACATGCAAACTACAAAATAAACAAATAATAATTGAACATTGTAATCTTTTGTAAATTGTTCCTTAAAGCTTAAGGTCCGTTTGTTTTGGGGTGTTTCAATCAAAGAATAAAATCGGTTTCAAAAAACTTTGTTTCGTAGGCCTTCATTGAAATGGGAGAATAAATCTACAGTATACCCATAAAGTCATAAACTGATACCATGATGGATAGGTCGGTTTAGATGAATTACATTTTGTGTACTTTCTTTGACCAAGTTGCATTTTGCATTATTTTTTTGCTTCCCCACCACTCATTTTATTCACACATAATTTTTACCTTATTTTTTCACCACACATCTTATTAAAATGTTAAAATATAAATAGATTAAAATAAAACTTTAAATCATACATATATTATATAATTATATAATAATAATTATATTAAAGACCAGAAATTGGGAAATGTGCAACATGAATAAAAAATTCAGCACAATTATAAAATTTAAATGTTATGAGTTATGACCCACAATTTCATCACCCATCACTTACTGACTTACTCACACCAAAAACATTAAAAAGAAAACTACTGTGTTTTTTTGGTGGTAGAGAATGAACACAAATAATTTAGGAAAAAGAAAACTATAAAAAGGACCCCAAAGTTTTCACTATATACAACTTTTTTATGTAACAAAATTTATTTATCAATATGTAAAAAATATATAGCGCACTTTCAGATGAAAAAATATACAGACATAAAGGCCTCTGAATTACGAACAAAATGAGCCAAATATTGCAATGCTTCTGACATACCTACGATTTTATAAAAAAATGCTAAAGTTTAATATATATTTTTAAGAAACTTACAGAAATGTTCCTTTTAGGTTATAGGTTCATTGCAATGTTAGTCCTAACGACTGTCAAATATTACTTGAGGTTATCGTTCCGTTGCAAAATTAGTCACGCGATCCGCGACTACGCGCGGGTAACGAACCTCGTTTGATTTTATAAACCAAACAATAATTATTAATTTTCTCTCTCCAACTTTTCTTTTAAACCAATCTCAAATCTTAATCCGATTCTAAACCCACTTACATATTAGCCGATAAATAAACCCAAGTCCGTTAGTGGGTTTTGGGTCCATTAGAGTTTATTAGGGTTTTATGTTATTTATTGGCTAATATTACAAACCAAACAGGCCCTTAATGTATAGCGTTATCCTAACAGTTTGTGAATTGTGGGTACCAATTATGGTTTATGTTGGTTATGGTAATACCCAAATTAACTTGTAAGATACAAACTGATAAAAAAAATTACTTCATCATTCAAAATTATACTGTTGGATGATATCATTTCATCACCATAAACACAAAATAAGAGAAAAGATTTTAGAGAGAGAGACAGAACGAGAGAGAGAGAGAGAGAGAGACAAAGGGAGAAAAATGGTTACTTGCACTAGAAAGAAAATAAGAAGCAACAACCTTCACCTTGTGTGGTGAAAGGTATTTATAGTACATGGAGTGTTTTAACCCTACTTAGGTTGTTGGGCTTTATCTTTGGGCCAAACCTATCACACATGGGCTTTAAGCCCGACAACTAGGCCCAATTAGCTTAAATGAATTCCCGCAAACAATGTTTTTCCTATACAAGGCTCGGGATTGATAATGACCATCACTTTATTAAAATCACGGCTAACAATATACCCCTAAGGGGTGGTCATTTAATTGTGGATCCTTCTTGTGATGTCTTGAGTCTTGGAGCCTTGTATTCTTAGGAATTCTTTTAAAGTTCCTTTTGCATGCTTGTGATCTTGGATCTTGATCTTTAACTTGATATTCTTTGACAAAATATTAATATCGTGGTCTTTGGCCTTGATTTATCTTGACTACTGAGATCGCTGTATCTTTATCCTTGAACCTTTATGCCTCCTTGCGATCTTGTGTCTCCACCCTCATGCTCAAGGTCTTGAAAGCTTGCTAACAATCTCCCTCAACATTTTCTTTAACATGATTACTTGTACCACATCATGGTAGGAATATTACTTGATCCACTTGTGTGATATATCTTTGTAATTATCCGGCAATCGTGTTGACAATGCTCTTTTGAGGAAGTGTTTATACATCAGAGATTACGGAAGGCTTTGACACATGTGCTAGAGCTTTCATCATGTATTTATCTTTGTCGATTGAGCATGGGGTCTTGAATCTTGACTCGTCATAGACTAGAAGCTGCTACCCTTGAGAAAACATGCAAGTATAGGTTAGAGATAAACATACATGGACGAAAGTATCTTTGTCACATTGTTGAATACGGTTGAAATAACCACGGTTACCCGTTAATCAGTATAAATACTGCCTGTGATAAGATAGAATTTAAAAGAATCTCCTTGACAGGGTTTCGCAGCTGCACTAGCCGTTCTCGTTACCAGAGTATCTCAAAGCAGACAACACGGTAAGAGTGAATCAAATAGTTACAATATTTCTGATTGAGTAGTCAATTCATATACTTGACCAAAATTGATATCCAGTTGACACAAGCTTGATTCATTTAGAATCTCTCAAGTCACCTACCGCAAAGCTGTTTGATGTTAACTATGGAAGGATTTCCATTCATCAATGTGAATACTAAAGAGTATCACTCTGAATGTTCTGGCAATTACCTCAAGGATAATGCGTAGGACTGTTTGATACAAAATGTTGTATAATGATGTACGACATTTTGTATATTGGAATTTATGTCCTAGTGATATTTTTTTGATGGATCTCGTTGGCTCTAGAATATATAAATGCACATTTGTTATTTGGTAATCGGAGGCTGGAGCGGACTGCCACCTTTTTAATATCAACGATCTCGGAATGAGAAAGCCGATAGAAACGTGTTGATCTCCGTGAGAAATGAAACAGAAATCTTTTGAGAGATTCTGAGTGGCTAGGGAGGGTTGTGCATTGCATCACTGGGTCCATGATGTCAGTCTTCAATATCATAATCATCTTTGTGATTACCGATAGATTATGTATTGACCCAGTTTCTGCCTAGGTTTGTATGGAGGGCTTCTTTCTTTTCAACCTTTATCCTTATAATTCTTTTTCATTCTTTAACCCCTTCAGTGCTTACTAGCTCTATCTCAGTCGGCACTATTCCCTTATTCTCACTTTAATCCTTTTTTCAATCATACCTAGGACTTCTACTCTATCTAATGGAGTGTTCCTGGGTAGATCCCTCTAGTTCTGGCTAGATCATGGAACGAATATACCTAACCTTAACCGCCTTATGACTCCTTGAGATAAAACAGTTGGTCGGTCTTTGTGTATTGCCATAAAGATCCATAAAACCATTTGTTAAAAAATCAATCAACGTGTCTGAGAAATCATTTAAGACACATTGTGTAACATTTCTCATTTTCAGGTTATTGTCAACTTTAATAAATTTCATTATTTATTTTTAGAGTTTTACGCGTTCGCTTTTAATTATTATCTTATAGTTAAATCGCGTAAACTAAAAATCAATGATCAATGTAAACGGACACCAAACAAATTAAAGTTTACATCAAGCAAGTGTTATATGATTATTAGGAGTATAATTTATAACATTTCATAATTTATTTTTGTTGGTTACGTAAAACGCTTACGTTTCGCAATAAATTACTTTCGGTCGTACCCGGAAGCACCTTTACCCATCTACACTTAAACAAATACCCACGTTTATACCCAATACTCAAAATTTAATTATTTTTCTCACCTATACCATCTTAGAACCGGATCTATACATTTACCCTTGAATTAAATCATTTAATCTTTGTTAAATTCTTTTTACAACTTGTAAATCCTTACACAAAGTGTACCTTGGACCCTAATTTCTAGTAATTGTCTAATCCTTGTACCCTTTCCCCTCTCTTTTGCCGCACCCTCCTCCTAGGGAGGAGGAGAAGTCTCTTACACATGTCCTCTTAAACCATACACTCCCCATGGTTTCACTTAGGTGGTTTTCTTCACACCACTTCCTTTAAATAGCAAGCCCTAGGTTCACATTATACTCTTACACTTTCCTACAAGCAAAATCAACCAAGAACACTCTCTTACTCCACTCAAAACCCACGGCATACTTCTATCTTTTAGGGTTTCATTTTATTTTTGCAATCAAGGTATTCCAAGCATTCAAGTGTTCATCCTAAGACTACCTAAGACTACTCAAGGTGTTGGGAAGCTTGGATTCGGGTTTAACAAGGAATAATCAAGAAAACATATTTAGGGTTTTCTTGATTAGGGTTTTGTTTATAAGGGTTTGATTGT